>ML814875.1:170955-192475 GCA_009831015.1 Picea engelmannii | reverse complement strand
GATAATTATTTTATCCTAAGTTCTAAAGTTGTGGACAAGTGGGCCAAAGTAGCTCCCAACATGACAAGTGTCAAGTTGGGGACATGCATACATATTGTTGGGAATTAACTCATTTTGGGGGGTTTCCCATCATTCTCACCATCATATTTTCTATGATTCCTTCCATCATTCAGCCCGGATGCCATGACCATTTTCACTCATGCAGTCATTTATCCTCCATACTTCCTGTCACTATACTGAATCTCGTATCCATGGCCATATAGGTTTATGTAGCTGGTTAGCTAGGGAGTTGGATTGAAGAAGTGGGTTGTCAGGCCCGTGGGATATTGAAGAGGCGGGTTGTCAGGCCCGTGAGTAATTTCTCTTTGGGTGAGAGAATTGCTGGGAGGTGACTTCTTGAAGGTGCTAAACTACAGCTATAGGGCTCTGAGACTTCCTGTCCTGCCTGTTTCTGAAGCCCTGGAAGGGAAGTGGGGAAACCGAGGGACTGTCGAGCAGAGAAGGGGCACACTTCCTTGGGTGGGAAAGTCATGTGGGGAATGAGGGACTGTAGGTTGTTAGTTTGAGTAGGAACCTATGACAAAGTCTTTCTTATTTTTCCATGAGCCATTAGCCTGGTTAGCAACCCTTTACCCGGGTCGAGTTTAGTCCCAGCTCGAGGGTGACTCACTATTGAGAGTGACGAACAATGTGGTATAAGGCTGGGAGGTTCATGGAAGGTCTACATGCATTTGGTGATATTCCTACCAAGATAAGTGTCAACTGTGTGATAAATTTACATGCTGCATTATTATTTATGTGTTCAGTTTTATGGGTTTACCCTATACATGATTTATAACTGTATTTATATTTATGGGTATTTCCTGTATATGTTGTATGTATGCATTTACTGTTATTTCAATATGAATCTGTGAATTTACATAACATATTTGTTTGTTCATGTTTTATATATAAATCTTCTGCAAGAGTTCTGTGCATGGATATGTTTTAATCGCATGCAGATAGAAAATTGTATGTGGCATAGCTTAGTTTGGATGTTGAGTATGTTATAGTATGTTCCGCACAGAGAAAAAGGATGTGTTCTCTGGCATCGCGTGGCCCGCCATTGTTATAACCCTAATTTTCACCATACATGCTTACCTAGCATCAGGCCATCTCAGATCCCTTCTTTGCCAAAGCATTGTTGAACAACTCTTTAAAAAACCTCTTTTACAAGGGCCCACACGCCCTACTCCATTACTGCATGTGTGTACATGCTAGATGACCTAAAACAACTCGCGTGGACTGACAAAAGCATGAAAAAAGGAAATTTGTCGATGGAACACACAACTTTGGATGAGTTAACTAAAACTCCCGGCCATGCATGGTCGAGGGTTCATCCAAATACCTAGCTTCTTCTAGCCTATAAAAGAAGGGCTAGGGATCCCATTTAGAAGAAGAGAAATAGAGTAAAGAAACTCTGCCCAATTGCATATTCCCATTGTCCCAACACTTTAGCCATCTTTATGCAAGAAGAGATACGAAGCAAAGAAGTTGGAGGACATTTGAAGAGGAGCCCAGGATTAGGATTCGTGGAGCAGTGGCCAGTCTTGACAATGTAAGTTGATTCATTAAAGTTAATAATAAAGAAATCATTTCCCCATCCCACTATATGAGTTCTTCATAGTTCAGTAAAGATATGTTTGAATCTCTAACCCATTAGTCTATAGGTAAAATGCATGTATAGTTTGTTTCTTGTTTTGTACGTAGATCAATCTTGAGAGGATAGCTACCAACAAGCGATCAAACATGAAGGGGGATCGACATCAAACATTCAGAACAAGGTATGTTGGTCTAACCATGTATTTGTTGAAAAGGAATGGGGTTTAAGTCTAGGGACAAAGGTAGAAAGTAGATTTCTTTTGGTCATATCTGCATGCATAAGATAACCCTATTTGCTAGTCCGTAAGGGGATTTTCCTCACAATAGAATTGGCGACCATACTGGGGAAGTCTCTAGGGTTCCTGGGATTTTATTTTTTGGGTAGTTTTAAAAGACTGGTTTTCTTGCCTGTTTTTTAGTTTCTTCAAAGTCTGAGCTAGCAGAGAGTCTGGTTTCCCATACCAACTTTCTATGTTATTTGCTTGACTATGTTTTTTCGAGACCCACAGAGGTACACGTGACCTGTATAAGGTCTGCACGCATGTACCCACGCCCTACTCTCTTACAACTCACGTGTAAACGCTAGCTGAAGAAGTAGCAGTAGCGTGTAGAGTCCAGAAATTTTTTGAGGCAGTCATCCTCTTCCTTGTCAGAATCAAACATTCTCAGGGGTTTTCTAGAATTCTTTCTAAGTCTTGGTTGTTTGCAGTCTTGTCTCGAATTGGTTTGTTTTACGAATTTTTTCCCTACATTGTTTTCTTTTTCTGTTAAAGAGAGTGTCCAACCCTTCAAGAGATCCTGGTTCTCAATATCAGTGGTCTCTTCCTGGTTTGGATTATCTGTTGTTATTTTTTTTCAGAGTTTTAGAGATACACACGGCCTGTAGAAGGTCAACCCGCGTGTACACGCCTTCTGGCTCTATACATATCGTGTTCACACACTTGTTGTTGGATTATTAGTAGCATGCTTGTGCAGGATAGTTTTTGTTGAGGGTAAGGAAGTCATCCTTTCCCTTGATGAGAGTTATACCTCTCAGGTTTTTGAATGTTTGTCTTAGCAGTCAGTAGATTAGGATTAATCTTAGCCTTAGCTTGCTTTTTCTCATTTAAAAGTTGTCATAAAAAAATTTTTTTTAGGGTTTTTAGACAAGTGTGAGAGTCATTTTTTAAGTTGCTAGTGGATGATTTCTTGAAGTGATTCTTTGCGATCTGTGATTAGGCCAGAATTGTTTTTCTTGGTTTTTTACTTGTTGGTATTTTTCCTTTTTGCTTTATCAACATTTAAATAAATAAAAAAAATCTCTTTCATTTTCTTGCTTGGTTGAATAATGTGATTCTGCATTATTAACCAGGGAAAAGTCTTTTATTTCATAAGTTCTTTGCATTTTACTTAGATCATAAGTATCTCGTAGTCGAGTAAAATTCCTTTTGAGTTTGTTGTCCAAAATCTTAGAAAATTAAAAAAAAAAAAAAAAAAAAAAAATTGAAAAGTTGTTGAAATTTTGCATTAAGTGATATCAAGTACCTTCAATTACCCTCGATTACCTGCCCCCTCAAGGTGATATCAAGTTTATATCCAATCACCACAAGGTTGAAATTTTTCAAGTTTCATCATTCTGCATGACTTACTTCGACGATCTGTTGATACTTCCTTCCCCATCGGCCACGATGGATGGGACAGGGCACCCAGACATGTCCATTCCCTTGTCTGCAGTCGAAGTAGCATACTCTTTAGTCCAACAAACTTCAGCCCACACTGATCCAGCTCCTGCACAAGAGTTCGATCCACTTCTAGAGCCTATTTGGGCTCAGGGTTCTCTCGCTCACACCGATTCATTAGACTTAGTCTTTCCCTTTGATGAAGAAATAATTGAAGCAATGACTAGTCCGGATAAACCCTGGGAAGATCTTCATCACATATCATACTTCCTCCCAGAGTTAATCCGAATTGAAGCAGGAGAATTCACCATGACTATGATGGGAGATCGGTCTTGTCCTATTAATCCCTTAGCTACACATTAGGTTTATGCTGAGGGTAATATGGAAACTATCGCTGAAACCTTACCGATCAATATCTCCCGAAACACTAGCATCGTGGAGAATGTCTTCGTCAGATCTGACTGCTCCCCCGAACAGATTCAAATCTACATAGATCTTTTTAAATAATTTCACGACGTTTTTTCCTGGTCTTGTGAGGAAATTCTAGGCATCGATCCAAAAATAGTTAAACATGAAATCACAACCTATCCAGATGCCAAGCCTGTCCGGTAGAAACTTCGTCCAGTTAACCCCAAGAAAGCAACAACTATTAAGGTTGAGGTTGAGAAATTTCTAAAAGACGGTTTTATCTATCCTATCCATTTGACCCAATGGCTGTCAAACCCCGTGGTGGTCAATAAAAAAAAAGGCACAATTCGTGTATGTACAGACTTCCGTGATTTGAACAAGGCCTATCCCAAAGATAATTTTCCCACACCTTTCATCGCCCAGATCATTGATGAATGTGTGGGTTGCGAAGCCTTTTCTTTCATTGACGGTTTTTCGGGATATAATCAAATACAAATCAAACCCGAAGACGAACACAAAACGACATTCATCTGTTCATGGGGTACATTCGCATATCGTAAGATGCCTTTTGGTCTCAAAATGGCTGGAGCCACATTTCAGCAGGCCATGTCTTTTTCTTTCCATGACCTCAAGCATATAGTCGAGGCCTATTTAGATGATTTAGCATCTCAATCTCGTAAGAGAATAGATCATCCCACACACCTCCAACTTATCTTCGAACGTTGTCACTACTTTCAGATTCACTTGAATCCAAACAAGTGAAACTTATGCGTAACATCAGGATGATTGTTAGGTACCATAGTGTCAACAATAGGGATCATGGTCGATCCTCTCAAGGTTGAGGAAATAATTCAGTTGCCTCCCCCATGCACAATCCTTCAACTTTAGAGTCTACAGGGCAAGGCAAATTTTCTAAGATGCTTTATCGCTAACTATGCCGAGATCACCAAGGGCTTCATGCACTTACTTAAAAAAGACGTTCCTTTTTATTGGGACGATGCCACTCAACACTCTTTCACCGCATTGAAACATGCACTCACAACTGCCCCTCTACTCCGACCACCTAACTATAACAAGGATTTCCTATTATATCTAGCTGCAGCAGAGTCAACCATTGGCATGGTCTTATTTTAGGAAGATGACTTGTTCTCAAAATATGTCATCTATTACTTGAGTTGAGGCCTCGTAGGACCGAAACTCAATTATTCTCATATCGAAAAACTTACATTGGCAGCAGTCCATGCTGTTCAACGATTTCGTCATTATGTTCTGTTTCGCAAGACCACCGTCATTGCTATCGTGAATCCATTTCAATACATGTTGACATGACGGGTAATAGGTGGAAAAATAAGTAGATGGATAGTCATCCTCCAGGAGTTTGACTTGGATTTCATTTCAGTGAAGTCCAAAAAGTCATTGGTATTCACAGAACTTATTTCAGAACTTTTGGTTGAGTTAGGTGATCTTGTGCCCGAAGAGTCGCCTATTAGAGGAGATATGTTTTTTATCACCTCTTCGGATCCTTGGTACGGAAATATACTTATCTATCTCCAGACTTTGAAGTGCCCCACTACTGCTTCTCGTGATGAGCGTCGACGCATATGCCATCAGGATAAGAATTATCTCATATTCGATGATACATTGTATCGGAGAGGTGTAGACTGCATCCTATGCCGATGTCTCACTCACGAAGAAGTGGTTATTGTGCTTAACGATTGCCATACCGGAGCTTGTGGAGGTCACTTGTCTGGGTTGGAAACAACCCAAAATATTCTACGTCCAGGTTACTTATGGCCGACACTTATCAAAGATTGTGTCGAATCGGTCAAGAAGTGCCACCCATGCCAAATCTTCTCTCGGAAGATGAGGGCACATCCCACTCCCATGTTTCCTGGCATCATAGTTGGTCCCTTCACCAAATGGGGGATTGATTACACTACATGCAACCCTCTTTTAGCAAGGGGGCACCACTATATCATCATAGTTGTCGACTACTTCACGAAGTGGGTTGAGGCTATGCCAATGTTTAAATATGATGGAGAGACTACAACTCTCTCTTTATTCAACTAGATAATAGCAAGGTTCGGCGTCCCAAGGGAGATTGTCACTGACCATGGCAGTCACTTTTAAAACTAGATGATGACCGAGTTAACTTCAAAGCTTGGGTTATGGCAGGAACATTCGTCACCTTATTACCCCCAAGAAAATGGTTAGGTGGAAGCTGTGAAAAAAACTCTTAAGACCATTCTACAGCGAACAATCAACTCAGCCAAGTCAAATTGGAATTTGATGTTATTTTTGACATTATGGGATTACCAAACATCTGTTAAGACTGCAACTAGTTTCTCACCTTTCCAACTCGTTTATGGGCTGGAGGCAGTATTTCCTATTGACTGTCAGATCCCATCTCTAAAGTTGGCAGTACAGTTATTGCTAGACACTTCTCCACTGGAAGAACAATTAGTATACCTTGAGCAGCTCAATGAGCAGCATCGTGATGCAGCCCTGGCCAAAAAGGATCACAAACATAAGGTCAAGTGTCAGTATGATAGGTCCGTTCGTCCTTGGATTTTCTCTGAAGGTGACCTTGTCCTGGTCTCTGACCAAGATAAGGACCCCCTAGGGGTAACAAAATTCAAACCCATGTGGTTCGGACCTTTCATCATAAAAGAGGTTTTAAAAGAGGGCACTTATCGTTTGGTTGATTTTGAAGGGAATTCTTTGGTGGAGCCTAGAAATGGGCTCTACCTCAAGAAATATTACTCATAGGCAGGTCACTGTGGGTAACTTTTTGTAACATATGTATAATCTTTGTAGTATTACTTTTTAGTTTTTTTTAGTGTTATGGACTTGTCGTTGATGTTATCTTTCATCACTGTGGCAGATGTCAAGTGATTCCAAGGTGTTCGTTGGGTATGCATACAGTGCTAGTTAGCACACTCGAAGGCTTGCCTCCACAGCTTGGGTAATCTTTACACCTCAAGGACAATTATTATCTTCCGGAGGTATTTGCTTAGGTGACACCACAAACAATGTCACCAAGTATAGTGCAATTATTGAGTTTCTTCGTGATGCTTTGTCATTGGGTATCTCTCATCTCCGGGTCTATCTCGATGCTCAACTGGTTGTGTCTCAGTTAAACAGAGTATACCAGGTTCATGATCCAACTTTACACCGACGATTCCTTAGGGTACGTCTCCTAGAACAAAACTTTGATTATATTACATATTTTCATGTTCCTAGGAGATTAAACCAATTTACAGATACTCTAGCTAATCAAATTTTAGATTGGCATCTTTCACACATATGAAAGAACATTCACATAAACATGTAAATACATTTTTTTTGCACACATGATCCATAAGACACAAAAGAATAAAAAAAACCATATATAATATCATAAAGTAACCAGAGTACACCGATAGATGCAAGCGCCTCAAAAATAGGACCAATAACGAGTCACAGGGCTTATGCCCTCAAAAAATATACAAGTAGTGCTTGTGGCACATCAAAATGTCTAGCTACATTCAAGGCCTGTGGGCCCTATTATACTGATCCACAGCATTGGCTAAACGCCGAAACAATCGGACCCACATCTGTGGTGCCCCCACTACATGAGGTTGCATAGATGTTGGCAGGTCCTCAATGTCTTCCATCGGGACCATGTGAGTGAGTGAAATAAAGTTACACTCGACTTGTCTCAATACCCTCTCAGCCTCCCTGGCTGGAAGGTATCCTACTACTACTGGTCCCCCTGCGGTGGCAGGTGCGGCCCTTGGCCGAGGACGACGCCTGCTCCTCGCATAGTCAGCGGGTCGCACTGGTCCCACATCTGCACACAATGAACACATATCCGTCAAATACTCTGGCATAATGAAAAAAAATGATATATATAACAAAACAACAAAAAAATTACATATGTTTAAAACAAAAAAAAAACTACAAAGGTGGAGACTTACCCATCTCCCCTCCCTCCTCACCAAAAGGTACCAATATCTGAAGGTCTCTCGAGAAATCAATCCCGACATAGGGGTAATCCTCTATAACCGAGATCTGTCATGACAACCACGTAAAGAAGTCATCATCGAAGGAATCATTGGTCCTTCCACCACCCTGTCCCAGCAGTAATACTGCCCATCTACACACAGCAGGAAGATAGGCCTGATGTCCTCGTACCACTACTTGAGGACTAAAACTTGGAACTCTCTCAAAAAAGAACAAACACATAATGGTACTGAACCCGAAGTTCCTATGTGTCTGCAAATGACAATCTGTCAGCTGTCTTTTCATACACTTAAGTAATGTGGTACTCCAATCAAAAACTTGTGCATTTAAGCACTGGACTGCACAGTTCATCTGTGCACGGGACGCCTGATGTAGAGCCGCAAAACCAGTAATTCGCCCAATAAACAATACTATCGCCTATAGCGATAAGTTAGTGATCTTGCTTATGGGAACCTGCGTGCTCAAGCGGTCTGTATCATCTGCACAGTATATACCTATCAATTCCGCTATGTTATGCGGCCCCAAAGGAAACGCCTAAAAGTTGACTGGTTCCCCTCTCCTGGAGAGGCCAGTCAAAAAGTAAATGTCCTCGATCGTGGGCACCAGTGACTACCCCTATAATATGAATTCCTCTGCATCCATATGCTAGTTGTCAACCAAGGCATTCAGTAGCCTAGGTTGTGCCCGCATGAAAGGACATCAAAAAAACTTGAGTAACCCACATTGTATCAAAGTAGCCACAACATTGGGGTCTTCCCCAACCAACTCATTCACCTCTTCATGCTCTCTTTCTCTCCAATGGACATACATCCTGCAAAACACCAAGGTTCAGGAGGGTTAACCCTTTCTTTTTATGCCTTTTTCATTCCATAAGGGGGTCCACGCGGGCTGTACTGGTGACAGTCGTGTGTACACGTGGCCTGTCCAGAGACAACCCACGTGGACCTAGGGCCAACCTTTTAAAGGTCGACGCCCCCGTAAAAAATGAAACCCAATGCAAAAATAAAGACTTAAAATGCAAGAAAAGGGAGTTTGTACTTACTTGGTCCAGACAGAAGTTCGTTTCGTCCACTGTAGCTCCTGGAATCACCGCTTTTGACAAAGGGGGTCTTTTGGCTCTAGAGTCAATTTCTGAATCAGCAATGGTGATAGTGAGCTGCCAGCTTCTATTTATAGACTTTTTGGCCTCTTTTTGTCACTTTTTGGCCTCCCTTATCATTTTCTTTATACCGAAAAACCATTTAGAGTGATTCAAGAGTTGCATAGGAGGGATTTGATCGGGTATTGGGACAGGTTTTGGGAGTTTTGAGTAATTTTTGACGGTCCGTGATTTTTTTTTTTCGAGGATCAACTTGAGCATATAGGTTAGGTTTCTACCTTGACTTTTGTACTTTGTTGTCTTTTTCCTTTTCCATCAGATCGATCCCATTAGGTTGTGACACAGAACCTTCATAGTTGATTTAGAAGTGTCGCAACTTGGTGGTAGAGCTTACCGGAACATAGATGCCCTAGGTAGATCCTGGTTGCATTATGGTATCCATGTTGTTTCTAAAAAACTGTAAGCTCGAGCGTCCTTATAGTTTTTCCTGAATACGAGTTTGAGCCTCATTTGCATGATTCTTCTTCTCTCTTGCCCTCACCCTCAGGACTCCCAAAACATAATGGGTCTTCTTTTAAGCCCTTTTCAGACCATATAAACATGAAAATATTGTCAAGCGATCTTGTGGCCTTTCCCACTCGTTAAACTGAAATTTGAAGTCACGTCTGTCCGGCGGTAGTTTACCCCTTTTTCGGTCCAAACGGTCAACTGTACGAACAAAGGTATACTCTATGGAACTTCAGTTCTCTAAAAGAGTACTCTTAGGTATAATTTTATCCCTTTTTCAGGCTTGAGGGACTAAACTTACAAAGAAGGAACCCCCACGGAGTCCATAGTTAAGCTCTTTTCAGACTCCCTAAAATTGAAAAGATCACCGAGTGACCTTATTCTTTCACACTCGTTAAACTGGTCCATAAGAACATTCCCGATGGAGTCCATAGTTAAGCTTTTTTCAGACTCCTTAAAAATGAAAAATTGGCTGAGTGATCTTGTCCTTATCACACTCATTAAAATGGTTTTGAATAGACGTCTTGTCGGTGCTAGTTTACCCCTTTTTTGAATCGACTAGACTATCTTTGAAAAAGGTACCCCAACTGAGTCTCCTTTTATGATTTTTCAAACTGTCTAAATATGAAAAACCACCGAGCTTACCTTCTTTGGGCTCGTTAAACTTACATCGAAGGACGTTACCATTGTGTGTTTTGTTAACCGCATTTGCATACCTTATACGCCAGCCTTGTAGCCCTTTGCTTCTGCATCTTAACACCCTTGGCTCCTGGAGGATTTTCCCCGAGTATCATTATTTTGAACATCAGTATTGTCCTTGTGCCTTGAGCTTGTATGTTTGTCACACTCGTTCCTCCATTGTAACGTAGCATTCCTTTATTCTTTTTTCCAAAATTATTGAAAAAGACAAAAGAATCAAATATACCCCAAAAAGAAGAAGGGAAAAGTATTTTCTTTATTGGTAGCATAATGAGTCGCCCTTGGATAAAGCACATCTATCCATTTGTTCATCAATCTTTGGGATGTAGTATGACCTTAGGAAGTTGTTCTCACTACATATATGTGTGTCCTCCTCCGTTTGGTTATTCTTCCAAACATATGGAGAGTTTGTGTTGCCTCCTGCTTCGTAAACTTATGATTAATGCCATGCTGCCTAAGTCTCATCATTTGTCATGTTGTTGTCCAAGGGAAGTTTCTACTAAGCCTGAGTCAGCCCCTCTGCAATTTGTCTCTGTCCCTCATACCCGGCCATCCTGAATGTCCAATCAAATCCTTGTTCGAAATCAATGAAGCCTTCAGTCTGATCATCAAGATTATCTAGTCCATGACCGATGAGCCATCGAAGACCTATGGTTAGTGAAGTCGTACACTCATATTACACTCCTACCTTGAGTTTTGAATATTTTGAAGTTGTTGCTCAAGCTCTGAAGATCTCATCTCTAGCCATCAGGCCGTATCAACTTCTAGAAGATGGATACTCTATATGTATATCTTTTTTATTTCGAGATGTAGCTCCATTGTGTATTGTTCGCGGCTACACTTTATATAGTTATTTGACATGGATATACAATGTATTTGATTGGTAGCCATGATTCTATTTTATCCCGAGCATGGGTATGCCCACCTCAGTGAGACATTTGTTATTTTGCAGATGGCGCCTCCCGATTCCTGGTCCCTCGGCTCACTTGTTCAACACATCAGTAAAGATTGGTAATGTATTTTGGCCATCAGATGCTCTTCTGACCTCACACATTAGGGGGCATCTATTATAACCCTAATTTTCACCATACATGCTTACGTGACATCAGGCCATCTCAGATCCCTTCTTTGCCAAAGCACTGTTGAACAACTCTTTAAAAAACCTCTTTTATAAGGGCCCATGCGCCCTACTCCATTACTGCACGTGTGTACATGCTAGCTGACCTAAAACAATCCACGTGGACCAACAAAAGCATGAAAAAGGAAAATTTTCCGATGAAACACACAGCTTTGGGTGAGATAACTGAAACTCCCGGCCATGCATGGCCAAGGGTTCATCCAAATACCTAGCTTCTTCTAGCCTATAAAGGAAGGGCTAGGGGTCCCATTTGGAAGAGGAGAAATAGAGTAAAGAAACTCTGCCCAATTGCATATTCCCATTTTCCCAACCCTTTAGCCATCCTTATGCAGGAAGAGATATGAAGCAAAGAAGTTGGAGGACATTTGAAGAGGAGCCTGGGATCAAGATTCACAGAGCAGTGGTCAGTCTTGACAATGTAAGTTGATTCATTAAAGTTAATAATAAATAAATGCTTTCCCCATCCCACTATATGATTTCTTCATAGTTCAGTAAAGATATGTTTGAATCTCTAACCCATTAGTCTATAGGTAAAATGCATGTATAGTTTGTTGCTTGTTTTGTACGCAGGTCAATCTTGAGAGGATAGCTGCCAACAAGTGATCAAGCGTGAAGGGGGATCGACATCAAACATCCAGAACAAGGTATGTTGGTCTAACCATGTATTTTCTGAAAAGGAATGGGGTTTAAGTCTAGGGACGAAGGTAGAAAGTAGATTTCTTTTGGTCATATCTGCATGCATAAGATAACCATATTTGCTAGTCCATAAGGGGATTTCCTTCACAACAAAAATGGATGGTTAGGGACGTTACAAAACGGTTTCAGAGCTAAGTAAAACATCTGAGTAGTGGCATTTATCGGCGTGTGAGTGGCTGGAGATGTTACAAATTGGTATTAGAGCATGAAAGAATGTTCTGGTGTGACATCTCCCGGCCTGTGGGTGGCTGGGGATGTTACAATATGGTATCAGAGCATGAAATAAAGTTCTGGAGTGGCATTTCCTGGCCTGTGGGTGGCTGGGGATGTTACAAATTGGTATTAGAGATTTGGTTTCAATGCTGAGCCTGAATGGGTCAAGCAAGTTGAGTTGAAGCGAAATTTCACAGAGGTTTTTTTTCGAAGTGGCCAAATTTCGAGTTGCAGAGCGTCTAGCTACAATATGGTATCAGAGATTTGGTTTCAACAGTGAGCCTAAATGGGTCGAGCATGTCGAGTTGAAGAAAAATTTCATAGAGGTTTTATTTTGAAGTGGCCAAATTTCGAGTTGCGGAGCGTCTAGCTACAATATGGTACTAAAATTGGGAAAAAGCCCCAATTTCGGTTGGTAAATTCATGGGGAAATGGAGAAATTAGGCCAAATGGTGAGATATTATTGTTTAATATCTGTTCCAGGAAATTCGAACCTGGAATTGGTCGAATTTGAAGTTACAGTGAAGCCTTGACAGTGGGAGCGAGATTAGTAAGTAAAATTCTCAATTTGAGAATTGATTTCGGGGAAATTCGTTCTAGAAATGTCAACCCACAACGATCTATTGTTACAGAGGTTGAGCTAATGTTATTGGGGTGAAATTGAACGAATTTCATAGTTGCAGAATTTTTATGGTGAGTTGGGAAAAAGCCCCAATTTCTGCAGCGGAATTCACGAGGATTTGATGCGCATAAAAGTGAATGTGCACAGGTGGGTGCACTAAAAATGCATGATGCATAGTGAAAAGCTTGTGATAGGTAAAATTCTGCACTGCACGACAAGATATTGGCATGCCGCTGCACGCGCTAAAAATTTAGTACCGCGCGGGAAAATATTGGTGTTTGGGTGCATGCACTAAATTTAGCATTGCGGGGAGTGCACACACATAAGAAGGTGCACACAGTGTACACACACATAATAATGGTGCGTAGGGTGTATGCAGTATTGGCAGAGCACAGAGGAGTTTGGTTGGCATGCACGCAATATGGGTATGTGTTGTTGCGCGATAGTTTAGTATGGAGCGCAGAGAGTATTGATGTGCGATGGAGATGTACTAAACTATGGCATCGTGCAGCGCATCGAGTGAGATGCACGTGGAATATCTGCGTTCAGTGGATATTGGCGCGTGACATAAAAGTAGTGCGCGCCAGTCATTGGCGCGTGACACAAAAGTGCACGCAAGTTATTGGCATGACAAAGAAGTGATACATAGTGGTTATAGGTGCGCGAAATCATGATTTACCTTTTGGTGTTGCTGTGCACAATAAATATTGGTGTACGGGTTGAATTTTTGTGCACGTGAAGTCATTTGGAAGGAAAACAACAATAGAAAGTAACGGATTTCCGCAACATTTTATATCGTTTGAACATTACCTTTTTGCAACACATTTTTGAGGGCTCTCTCATGTCACTGGGTATATCTATAGAAAACTTGCATGGTATTAGAGGAAAAATAAACACACAAACACATAGGAGCATTATTTAAAATGAATTCAGAGTTGGTTTGAGAAGGAATAAACATAGTCTAAATTGCTAAGCCGAGAGCATCTCAGAGATGAATTTTGGGTTTTATATTCCTCTGATTCAGACGGATGAAAGTGAAATATAAGATTACAAGAAACACATACTATGAAAGAAAGAAAGACTCATATCACCACCATTCAGAATCTTTCATAAACAATCCAAAATCCATTTCTGCAGTTATATATTCTTTTTAATCCCAAAATTACAAAAAGTCCTCCTCCACGGAGGGCAGGTTCCTTTCCACCTTTTCTTTCTTCCTCGAGATAATAATATATATATAGAGGAATTATTTGTAGAATTCGAAATGCTCGGACCTCCACATATTTCTAAAAGTAGAGATAAGTTACAAAAAGGGAATGATTTAAAATAACAGTTACCCTATTTTAAAGAGACTATTTAAGAACAAGTTTATCTTCCCTGGAGCCCCTTTCTCTACTACCAGCTGTCCAAATTTTTTTGAAATGTACTTAATTTATGTGAGGACTCATTTCAACGTAGCGATCTCTTCCTTTAGAGTATCTAACCAGATCGGTTAATCCTCTCCAACACTTTGAGACGTTTCAGCTATGGTTTCTTTCTTCTATCGCTTGCTTCATTTCTTCTTAACAACTTCCTTGTTGATGACTAGATCCCTCATAATGGGATTTAACTTGACTTCCAGTTTCGAGTCTGTAGCAGGTTATGTGTGGAACTTAGTCACTATTATATGCGCAATTACCCTTTCCTCCTTACTTGCAAGAAAATATACCATGTTGCCTGAATAACCAGTCTCACTGGATGTAGCTTTTTCCATGTACCTCAATTTTGTGGACACCGAAATGCTTTTATAGAGAGAAGAAGGTTGATCAAATTTGGAGATTACTCCATTTTTGGATAAGATGATGCCTCCATACTTGAGAATTGGTAGTTATAGAGTCCCAATCATGAATCATAGACAAACTTACGTACAAATGCGTTGGTTTTCCATGCTCGGCTAATCCATTTCAAATGATTATCTTTTGATTTCGTTACATGGTGGCGTTCACCTGAATCCTATGGATGTGAAGTACCGAACGAGTGAAACAAGGTGATTTGACTAGTCGTCGACTGTCCCAGAAGTGGTGGTTTTGACATATTGAAACATCTGACATCGGGACTTTGGCGAAAGTGGTTTTGGTTAAAAACTTTGAGTTATTAACAGGCGAGAAGGTTGAAGTTTAGTTAAAAATAAGCAGAGGTACTCAGGGAAAGAGTTCTATGAAAAAATATTTCATAAGATGATCAAAAGACAAGGCCACAAAATGTCAAGGTATGAATCTGAGTGCAGCCATAAAATCTTGGGACGCCACTATAGGAAGTCCTCTCATGTTAGTCAAGTATTCAATGGAATCCAGATAGAGGAATAGATCATGTAGAGAATGAATTAGTGAAAGTGCATTCACTCCCAAAGAAACCAATATACAGATTAAGCAATACATGGGAGTCAAATCTATTATAAAAGGAATTGACTGCCTGAATGTCAGTAATCAGATAAAGAAAGAGGTTTATTGCATATTGGGTAAGGAGTGCATCATATCCATGGATTAACTATGAAATTAGAGTAATGCTTCCCTTATGGTTATCAGAGTGCACAGTGGAAGCATGGTATGGAGGGAATTATTTATGGCATGATAGAATTGGATTGTGAAAGGAAGGTTGAAATCAGATTGGTCAAGACAAGGGAAAGTAATAGACAACAAGTAAATTCAAGTATTGATATGATCAGTTAAGGAAAGGATAAATCAAGTACCTCAAGAAGGAAGTTGGTGTTAACTATCCAAGGTTACTCATAAACATGACTAGAAATAGAATTGGGTCATGTACGAGTTGGATCAGAGGGATCCAAAAAAAAAAATGGATGTTGAAGGTCCATAGTCTATTAGACAACAAGATTGGAATCATAATTCATCCAAGTATGAGTTGGGATAGATGGATCCAGGAAATAAATAAAATCTGAAGGTTAATATCATTTTAGTATTCAGGTGGAAAAACAAAGGCAACCAAGGTGTTTTGTCTAGAAAGTGCTCAGATCAGAAATATTCATGCACAATAATTACAGTGAAGAGCACTTGAAGGTTCAGGAATCCAGGAGAATGGAAGACTTCTGCGATAAACAAGGAAATGTGATACAAGAAGAAAGAAGTTGTTGCAATTACTGTAGTAGCAAGTATTTTATGGCTTGTTGGGACAACCATAAGGTGATAATGCTTGCATGTTTTCAAGTGTTGTTGATAATGTTGTTGCACACGGATGGAAGCAACATAAGGATGGGATATTGAATTATAAGTTTGATAAGGAAGCATGAGAACTTCTATATTTATCAGCTAATCAGGTAGCATTAAACTCGTTTATTGGCAACCCTACAGGTAAGTATCTCTCTTTTGGAAATCATGTTGTTAAATTGCCAAAGGGAAATATAGGTAAGAATTTCCTCAAATTGAATTTTAAACTACACTACATGGTATTGTTTAAGTGCATTGACAGGATTAAGTTACCACTAAGTGTGGTAAAGGCTAGAGGCCTGTTATATTTACCAAATATTTTTAGCTTTTGAATGCACACACTGACATAGTAGCATGTCATGTTAATTTGGTTATGAGGCAATAACCAGAGAAAATAAAAGATAATAACTGGTTATAGGAATGATGCTAAGAAAGCTAGTCATGTATGAGACTAGGACATGGTTGGATATGGCAAGGTATGGTTATAGAAAGGTTATGTGCCACACAAATACCCAATTATCTTCCTACTTTAAATAAAACTTGGACTACAACCTTTTTGCTAACACTAATAAACACTACAAAATTGTATTCTTGGTGTAGTGTTCAAGTCGAAAAGGAAGGCATCCAAGTAATTGTGAAGACAATGGGAAGTGTGTGAAGATGTGTCAAGACATTGGCCAGATTTCCAATTTATGGATGGTTAGATGCATGACTTAGATAAAGCTCATTCTGAAAATCAATGCAAGGGTGCATTGAATAAATAGGCATTGAGAGTTTCACTCATGCCTGGTAAGTGGTAGATTTGCACTCATACATGATGGAATTGTATACTTAAATGCATTTTGTGAGTGCATGTATATATGTTTTTACATGGAAATAATTATACTAATGGTTGAAATGTTGCTAACTCATGAAGTTGAGAACATTTCAGGCACTGATAAGCATTGCAACAGGAAAGTTGCAAGTGAGGTGTTCACAGGAATAGTGACTGTAGAAAATTTCTGTTCAGAAAATTGAAAAAAATGAACTTATTGTTATTAATTATGAATATGCATATGAATAGAATGATGAGTCATTCTATTTGGTTGAATTGATTGGTAATTGTGATTGAATTTCTAGGTATAGGTAATTCTAAGAATCATTGCATAAGGTGACGTACATGATGAATTATGATATACAGAAAATACTGACAATTTGTTGGTTGTATGCCATATAAATAGAATTTCATATTTGGGAAAAGTCGAATTCCTTATGAAATTAATTTGATTTAAAAAATGGAATTTTTATAATGCTCTCTCATGATAATTGCATGTGTATGATGCAGATGAGATGATAATGATTAAAGTGGGAACTCTTGGAGCCACGGTGCTCTGAGACTTCCTGTCCGGCCTGTACTAGAGCCCTAGAAAGGAAGTTGAGAAGTCGATGAACTATTGGACAGTGAATTTGCATACTACCTTGGGTTGTACAAGCATGTGGGGAAGAGAGACCTTTGGTTGGAGTGTTGTTGAGGTTTGGTACCTTGGCCTAGACTACGTGGATATTGATTGTGGGCCTTGGTTATCTTGGGAATCCATTGTCTTGATGGATTCATATCCCATGTCTGGGAATCGTATGTTACTAAGAGTTTATCAGCAGTGAGATATAAGGCTGGGTGGAACGTCATGGATCTACAGCCAATTGTTGCTTCAATGAAGTTTAATTGAAGCATGTAATAAGGAAAAATGAGCTGAATTATTTCCTGAAGTAGCTCTATGGAATAGAGTAATTGAATTCAAGTTGCAGTATGAATACTAGAATTGGTGTTGGAAAGTAGAGCACCAGATGGATAACAAGCTTTCAATAGCTAAAGCTTGGAGATTTTAAAGAATTTGAATGGTACATAGTATATAATGCACTGAGGATTTTTGAAAATTTTTGTTATATATGTGTACATGATGCATTGAGGATAGTGCATAAATAAGGAGAGGGGATTGTAATATCCCCAGGTAGAACCCCAGCAACAAATGTAATAATGTACTTAAGCTGGTGAGTTGTTTTATATCTTTTGGCTTGCATTTTCCACGATGTAGTGCGTGCATGTACTGTGTAGTAAAAATGAGGATGTTGCACATTCCAGACACTGCCCGCAACATCTTAAGTGAACGCAATTGTGAGGCTAGCGATCCTTTATGTATATGATATGTTTTATAGGTTGGTGAGCCAGTTATTATAAGCTAGGATGCTTATGTTTTGATTAGGCCGGAGAGCCTAGATGTTAAAGGCCAGTGCACCTGTTTTTGTACATGTCTCATATTTAATATAAAATACATTGTTGTGCACAGACCGACCACGATAAAAGAGGTGGGGAACTAAAATCCACTAGTCCGGGAAAGGGTGGGGCCTAAAAGTTAAGGAAAAGGGATAAGTTAGGGAGCTTGAGCAAAAAAGGAATATTATAATAATATTTCTTAAATCATAAAGTATGGATAATTATTTTATCCTAAGTTCTAAAGTTGCGGACAAGTGGGCCAAAGTAGCTCCCAACATGACAAGTGTCAAGCTGGGGACATGCATACATATTTTGGGGACTTAGCTCATTTTGGGGGGTTACCCATCATTCTTACCATCATCTTTTCCAGGATTCCTTCCATCATTCAGCAAGGATGCCATGACCATTTTCACTCATGCAATCATTTATCCTCCATACTTCTTGTCACTGTACCGAAGCTCGTATCCATGGCCATATAGGTTTGTGTAGATGGTTAGCTGGGGAGCTGGAGTAAAAAAGTGGGTTGTCAGGCCCGTGGGATATTGAAGAGGCGGGTTGTCAGGCCCATGAGTAATTTCTCTCTAGGTGAGAGAATTGTTGGTAGGTGACTTCCTGAAGGTGATAAATTACAACTACAGGGCTCTGAGACTTCCTGTCTGGCCTATTGTTGAAGCCCTAGAAGGGAAGTGGGGTAGCTGAGGGATTGTTGAGCAGAGAAGGGGCACACTTCCTTGGGTGGGACAGGAATGTGGGGAATGAGGGATTGTAGGTTGTTAGTTTGAGTAGGCACCTGTGACAAAGTCTTTCTTTTTTTTCCATGAGCCATTAGCCTAGTTAGGAACCCTTTACCCAGGTGGAGTTTAGTCCCAGCTTGGGGGTGACTCACTGTTGAGAGTGATGAACAATGTGGTCTAAGGTTGGGAGGTTCGTGGAAGGTCTCCACGTAGTTGGTGATATTCTTACCAAGATAAGTGTCAACTATGTGATAAATTTACATGTTGCATTATTATTTAAGTGTTCAGTTTTATGGATTTACCTTGTGCATGATTTATAACTGTATTTATATTTATGGGTATTTCCTGTATATGTTGTATGAATGAATTTACTATTATTTCAGTATGAATCTGTGCATTTACATAACGTATTTGTCTGTTCGTGTTTTATATATAAATCTTCTGCAAGAGTTTTGTGCGTGGATATGTTTTAATCGCATGTAGATAGAAAATTGTATGTGGCATAGCTCTATTTGGATGTTGAGTATGTTACAGTATGTTCCGCACAGAGAACAAGGATGTGTTCTCTGTCATCGCATGGCCCGGCATGGATGGTCGGGGATGTTACAAAATTGTTTCAGAGCTAAGTAAAGCATCCGAGTAGTGGCATTTCCCAGCCTGTGAGTGGCTGGGGATGTTACAAATTGGTATCAAAGCATGAAAGAATGTTCTGGTGTGACATTTCCCGTCTTGTGGGTGGTTGGGGATGTTACAAACCTACCCTTACACCACCCAACCACCCTTAATGCATAGGTATTATCTTTTCTTCCTAGAATCTGCTTCAGCTATTGATCTTCTGAACTGGACTGCAGAGACACCTTCTTCTCAAAACTCTTCCATGATTATATACTCTTCAAACACTGTGAGTGAGACACAACTATGTCCCTTCATTTCATCCATCGAGGCTCTTCATTTAATCAATCTTAATTACTGTTTATTTATTTTACCATGAAGGTTTTTCATAAATTGATCACAGTCATGGATCAATTTAATCCTTTATACTCAATCCCGAATCTCTGTTATTTTCATAGAGACCAAATTCTACAGAGGCGCTTCCTTCAAACCATCACATATGATCATGTGTTACAGAACCATAGGATTTACCAACTATGGCGACATATTATAATTTCCTTTTAAAATTCTTATAACATATGACCATCGGTGGTGACCTCATGTGAGGTGAGACGAGCGCTTGAGCATTTATCTATTTCAACGATCACAATTCGATCTTTTGATGATATGGACAACTGACAAAATTTCGGCACTTTTCCCTTCGGGTCTTCTTCACTTCCAACATTTCGAATTTTAGCACTTCACCCTTCATGTCTTTGTGACTTCCAACATTTCAAAACTCTTGATTACAATATCACCAAAACGGTCGGATGGTTCACGTTTATTTCGTGGAGATAGATCAACGGTCAGGTTTAAACCTTATACTCATCCTTTAAGTACTAAATCCGATGGCTATGGCTTAATCATGCATTGAGATGGATGGCGACCATTTACTCTGGGTCTCCGGACTCCGGAGATATCAAATCTTAAACTCATTCTCTCCTATGTATGCCAATCTTCCGGAGCTGACAATCTAATGATGCATGTCCCTTTCAGATCAATGGTCGAGATCCTTTAACGTCTCCAGGCTTCAGGATTCTCAAGCCTCAACACTCATTGTAGTATGATCAACGGTCGAGAACACTCCTGAAGTGATCTTTCAGATCGAACGACTTATATCCACTTCAGGACTTCGGCGTTCGGGAATTCAGAGGTTTCAAATAAACGTTGCTCCATTTTCCTCTGTAGTAATCACATGCTGTGTAAGTCATCAACGGTGGATGGTGCTTGATGTCAGTAATGTTTCTTCTTACACTATCCTTCCACTGAAGTAGATCGACGGTTGAGGACACTCCCGAAGTGATATTCAGATCGGACGTCTCGTGTCTACTTCGGGACATCGACATTCGGGACTTCGAGACATTGGGCGAGTGCGGTGGTAAAAATCTCGAAGAAAAAATTCCGGAGTGACATAACTGCTTAATTCACTTGATTACGTGTCACGAGCCGATTAGCTTCCTCGTGTCACTCATATTCATGATTTGCACGTACCTATAATGCCAAATCAACTTGACACTTGTGAGTGTATGATTGTGCCATGTGTCATTCCTGACATAGATTCCTGACTAACAACCCTGATCCAATGGTCCTCGTATGTCCTCTAAATCCGACATTCCTTATTCACTTCGAATTTCCGGGCTCTGGGTATTTCAAATATCAAACTAACGGGGCGTAAGTCACTATTAAATTTGAACGTTTCTGCGACGAAGTAGAGACAAATTTTTGTCGGCATAGAGTCATTTTTGCGACCAAGATGATTTTTTTTTTCGTCGAAATTCATTCGTCGGTCTAGTGGCCACACATAGATCGTCCCCAGTCTAGCGACCTTGAAAAGAAGCCTATTCACAATAGGGAAAATTTCGGCTAGCGACGAATGTTAGTTGGTCAAACGACTAATATTAGTCGCAAGAGTGACCAAGACAACCCTGGAAAACTTAGTCAATAAACCACTATGAGTCGCTAGAGTGACCATACCATCAGTTAAAAAGGTCAAACAAA
>ML814875.1:154819-168616 GCA_009831015.1 Picea engelmannii | reverse complement strand
CAAAAAACATGAAAGCAAATAACATTCATGACATTTAGGAAAACAAAATACATTACATTGGACCATAAATATATTGGATTTATATTAATAATAAAATGTCTAATCATTTGTTTTTCTTCTTCTTCTTCTTCTTCTTCTTCTTCTTGGTATCCATGAAAGCACAAATTAAGTCGTCATCATCAACATTTAATTGATCCCCCACAGTTATTGGGCGTTCTTGAAGTGTTGCATCATCAGTACTCAACACCTCATGCCATGATGAACTTCTAGTATTTCGGCATGGAGGTTCAGGATGCGCATGGGCATCCACTTCTGCAACAACAACAAAATTCAAGTGATATTGTTATTCACTATTCCTAGGGAAATTTAATTAATACAGATTTAATTACAGTGTTTTATACTTGGATTAGCAGGTGTAGTAGAAGCAATAGTTGGTGGCCACATTGTTGTTTCTACGCTTGTTGATCTCCACTCTCGATCGACATCTACACACTCTGGCATATGAAACAATATAAGTATTTAGTACAGAATATACCCTAAATATTAATACTCATTGAAAAATGGAAAAACATTAAAAATGCGTGCATACCACTATGTAACGGTCCTTCGGCAACAACGCTTGAATCAATATGGGGGTCAAGATGTGGTTCATTGGGTACATTAGGAGCATTGTTAGCATTGTTACTTTCCTACGAATGTGGAAAAGACACACATTATTTTACATTTTAAATGAATAAAAAATTCATTTTACATTACAAGTAATCAATGAGTAAAAACTAATCGACAAGTTTTTAATTTCATTTTATTTACCATGTCCTCTAGAGAGACACATAGCGATTGCCCCAAGCTTCTTCGTCGTGCCACCATGCCATCAAAACCTTGCGTGAACCCGACCTTTAGATCTTGTTATGTGGCTTTCTCGTTGAACAAATCCCCCTGCATTGAGCAATATCAAAATCATTAGTCACTAGCTGCAATGAATTACAAATTTTGTGACAATGATAAAAAAAAAGTAAAATGTTTAGGCACTTACAACCCATGCCTTCAATCTCCCGTAACCACCTTGGCCCAGTTTATGTTGGTCGTGTTTTTCTTGTCTTGCCTTTGTTGCCTTGGAAGTGTCCTTGAGTCTACACAATATTTTGAAATATGTTAGATATTGATTGTTTTCCTCGTAAAGTAAACAAAAGACCATCATAGTAAATTGAAAATACCTCTTACCTTCCAGGGCCAGGTGGTTTCTTCCCTTGTGCTTTCATCGCTAATTCTCTTGCATCGAGAATAATTTCTTTCCACTCCCTCTTGGGGACAACCAAAGGGTGTTCGCACTTGGGGTCCTGTACTAATTTATTCCTATACACCTCTCTAACATGTTTCAAATGCTTGCTGGTCCTTTTTAGGACTTCCGACTTATTGAATGAGTCACCAAAATCACCAACCAGTCTGGAGATAAGAAGGCTTTTTAGTTTGGAATATTTTTGATTCCATCGTATTCGAATGGTCGACCCAAAATGTTCTAATGCATAGTCATGCAAACTATTGTAGAACACATTGTTTCCTGTAAAACATTGTCATCATTAGTAATTTAAATCTCACTGATATGTGATTGTTAAACAATTATATAACATGAATCTCTATAAAGACATATATTAAATACCTGGTAGCTGTACTATTTTTAGAGGAACCATGTCCCGGTCGACCAAAAATGATACCACAGTTGTTCTTGTGCTTTGGATATGTGTAGCACCAGGGTAACAATCAACGAAAGAGTAATCGGATCCATGATCATGTGCACCACCTGCAAGATCTGGCGTGTGCTGTGGGAGCATAGCATCACCCCTAGAAGGTATAGAATCAGTCATAGGCAGCACACTTGGGGTGGAAAATAGCCTGGTGGCTACGTGGCCATGCGGGTTTGTTGTTGCAATTCCACTACTGCTACCAAGACCTTCCCCTTCCCCTCTTATCGATCTCAAAAAATTCTACAATGAGAAATATGTGTAAATTGCATATATCAAATTACAAAATTTAAAACCAAAAATTTATATTGTTAGATGACATGAATTACCCCATAATTTGCTATCTTAACGCATAATTCAACTATCCTTTTGAAATCCTCAACAGTTTATGGCCCAACAATGACCAAATCCCGGAATACCTTATTGGCCTTTCTTATGGACAATTCTATTGTCTGCAAGGGGTCTATAGAATCAAATATCTCTTCATCACTTATATATTCATCATTTTCAGTCGATGTGGTGTTAGGAATAGGGCCTTTGCCACACTCAGGGCCTTTGCCCCGATCACCACTCTGGTAGAATTTCAAGAAGAATGTTAGTACGTGCAAGAAATATTGAAAAAACAATGTATGAAATAATTAAATATTGGCAAATATTATCAAATGAAACATTCACAATACAAATTAGCAAATATTTGGAAATGAAACATCGAGCAAAAATTAGCAAATKGAACATTTAGAAATAAAATAAAATTTCGTCACAAATGAAACATTCACTCTATTTTGATGGTGATAAACTTGTAAACTCTTGAATTGATTCTTCTATAAGAAATATTGTTGGGTTTTCTTCCAAGGTTGGTTTTCCTAGGATAAATTCTTGTGTTCTTGTGTCTACTTTGCATGGTTAATATTTCTAGATCTTGTTATTTCTGTTGCGTTGTAATAGTTTAGATTCCTAGTGTATAGTTATTCTATGATAACTGTGGCATGAAACAAAATGAGAAGTTCCTTTAACCACAAGATTTGAAATGATATAAGATAGAAAGTGACCAGATGCAAGAGGGGGGGGATTTCCCAATTTATTGGAATGTAAAGGCCAAGCCTTGGCCATATTTTTTTGTAATATTCATAATTGGTGGTTTCAAGATTTGCTTCTATTGACACGATTAGCTCTGGGATCGATCAACTCTGGTCCTTCTCATGGAGATTTTCATCTTGGAACCTTTTGAGCTTTGGAAGGTGGTCTGTTTGGTGAGCCACATATGAAATGTGGGCCATATGTGGAGTTTTGTATGTGTTATTTTATGTCTTTTTTTAATTTTCAGTATTGTGATTCTTGGGGTAAGCGACCTCTCTCAGCATTTCATTCATAACGTTTTCTACAAGAAGAAAAATCAAATTTTGTTGAAGATTCAATGAATACATGCTTCATTGTATCCATGAATTGGTGATATTATGGTTGGGAAACTGTAGGTAAGATAAGAGAGGGATGGAATAGTTTTTTTACCGTAGCAAAAGAAGATGTTCCTGGGTCGACTCGATTCAGATTTTAATCGACCAACAAATCTTCGCCTATCGTTATTGTTTTCACCGCACATACAAATATCCTATTACCTTCACTCTTCTCAAAAATGAAATTGGGTTCCTTTCTTGTCGTCCCAGGCCTTGTATTGTTTATAAGACCTGCAATATTCCCCAATGCCTTTGTCCTTTCATCAATATACATAGTCACTCCTTTATTTTTATTATTTCCTTTCAACTGTATATAATTTGCGGCGAGTGTGTATCTCCGCATACTAGGCATATATTGGACTAGCCTCAACCATACTCCTTAAGTGTAACATGGTCCAAAATAATCAAACAATTAAACTAATCTGCCATATTTTACCTTCATGTCATCCATGGAGAATAAACCAAGGCCATGGATGGATGATGGAGCAATGTGATACATCCTCTCATTAACACAGAAGTCGATGTCCAACTCTGATAGTTCCTTGGGTACCCACTGTTTAAGTAGGTGTTTGTACCTCAAGGGAACCTCAATGTCACCTATTCTCTCATCGTCATAAGAGAATGATCCTCCTTCAGCAAGAAATAATTTCATGCGCCTACAAAACTTTCTTTTGACCTTTTCACCTCTAGTTGATTTCGCCTAGTAACATGTGTTGGATATGTTTTCCCCTTTCCCTCTCGAAATTTCATCACTCGAGCTGGATGATAGGTCTGATAGATACATATTTGGTTGTACCTACACTCCATCAAGGGAGAAGGAAACGTTAGGCAAACGATATTCATATTATAGTATAGCTAAAGATATTCATATTCTCCTTGTGAGAAATAGTTTGTGTGTATTTATAGAAGCATAATATTCTAATATCAATTATCTAATTGGGAAGACTGCTAACTGTTACCCATGATTTTGGTCATCATGATGATGTATTGATGATGGTGTACTCAGGCTCCTCATAAGAACTTTCTCCTGAGTAAATTGGCATTCATCTCTTCCCAAAAAACATACTTTTGAAGATAGTTCACAAGTTGCCAATATACTGGGGTGCGAGAATGACCCATTCTTGCAGGCTGTCTTAAGCTAGGGTGCGAAATTCTTGCACTGTGTTACATATCTAGGGTGTGAACCTTCTCTAAAGCTTGGAAAAAGATGGATTCTCGATGGTTCTAGAAGGGAATCTTCTAGAAGAATGGGTTGGCATTCGAATGGTTATCCTTGTACTGGATTCCCTGATATTGTGGGATCATTCTTATCTAAGTAACCATCTCATTCTCTCCTATATATTGATGGAATTCTCATGGAAAAGGTTAAGCAAGATTCATTGGAGAATTAGTGAAAGAATTGTGTGAAGGACTTAGTTTGAACAGTAGCTTGAAGACTCTAGCAAGTCTATCAAGAGGTTTTGATCTTCTTCATACAAGGATTGAGCAAGTGTGTGTGTTGGAGCCAAGAGCCATCGAAAGGAAGCTTGCGACATCAAGGCGATCAGGTTGTAATATTTACTTTCAATTAATATGATACAGTGGCATGTCCCTTTCCCATAAAGATATTCTCACTTTATTGTGTAATTCCTTGATCATACACATAAGTTGACAGTTGAATATATTTTGCTATCTTCACTTTGGTTGGTTTGTGCTGTCTTGGTTTTGACCTCACGAGAGCACCGGAGCGAAGCGGGAGCAAAAAAGACTCTAGGAAGCGATACAAAGGTATGTTACTTGTTCCTTCCTATTAGCTAATTCAATGGTCAAAACTTAGGGAAAGAGTCATGTCATGTCTTGTTTTGTTCTAGATCCAAGTGGATCTAGGGAGATCTTTTAGTGTCCGCACCTACCGATTAGTCTGATAACAAAATTTGCGACTCCACTGGGGATATAACCTGTTTTCTTGTGGTTTTTGGTATTTTTCCTTGGCCATTTTCTCTTGCATTACCTTTATCCATTCATATCAATCTTTGAGTCTTCAGGATACCCTGATAGACCCTCTGGGTCCAGAGGCCTCTTCAAATTTTGTGTCTTTTTCCAAAAATTTGACTATTTTCAGACATTCTCGCACTACACTCCACAGTAGCTTGCAAGAACATACTGAGTTCATAACCTGCCTTTAGGTTCAGTGTGAGGTTCTCGCACTCTGCTCAAAGCTCACCTGCGAGAATCACCTATTCTTGCACTGTGTAATATTGCTAGCTTGCGAACTCATTTTTTCAAAGTTTTGGATTTGAGCTTTTGCATCTTCAATTGCCCAGATCAGTTTAGGTGCCTCAAAAGAGTTTCTTGGACCATTGATTGATGTTCTTCTTGTCTTCGTTTCTTGTGCATGAACAGTCTTAGGATTTCAAAGGCTCTTCCTGTCACTTGTTCTTGACTTTCATTTCTTGACTTTTCTTGGCAAAGCTATACTCTCTGATTTCATAATCTGAGTGTGCTTGTTTGGTTAAGGACCGACGATCAGTTGAAAGTTGAGTTTCTTGGTCTTTATCATTTTCTTATTGTTTGAAAGATCACTTTTCTTATGCAATTGAAAAGACTAGATTGGTTTGCTTCTTATTTTTGTTTTCATTGAAAGAGTGGTTTGGGTTTTTATCATTGCTTGTTCATTGGTTTTTTATTTTCTGTACTCTCACTATCATGGTGTGGGTCCTTTTTGAAAAGTGAACAAACATTTTTCTTTCAAAAATCATTTTTGTCTTCAAAAACATTGAAAATCAATTGTTGAAATTATTAAAAAGAAACAATAGAGAATTGTTATTTTTTCGTGATTTGTTGCATTTGCATTTTAAAGGAAATTGTGTCTTGTAGTTCAGAGTTTGATCTGGAAAGCTTCTCTCTCCCTCCCATACATAGGATTCATTGAACGAAAATTGATATATTTCATTCTCATCTATGCATTGTTGGGTCAGAGTCATACAACATAAGTTTCATCTCCGTTTCCTTTGAGTAAACAATAGCTCTTAATAACACTGCACAATTGTAAAATTTATATAGTAACTCTTTTCTAGGGCTCTATTACACCAACATTTAGCTAGGCTAGTGCTTTGGAGTAGGAAGAGAGATACACTCTTCAAAGCACAAAACACACAATAGCATCTTGTGTTAAGGAGTGTTAAATTCCATTTGCAACATCTTGTCCTGGGAAGCCCTTCTCACACAAGGGTCAAACACAAGGTCACATTGATATTGACAGAGTTACTCACCCTGCTTTGTTGATATCAGTGTAGAGATTGCACGTATTACGGGGATCACTCGGAGGTAGACCCACAATGATGAGTGGAAGCCTTTTGAGTTGATTTCGGGCTAGATACCCTGCCCTTGCATGTGGATCGGACTGTCAACTGTCCCCCCAGGCTTTATTGTTGTCAGTGGTAACCTTAGTGGCCTATATTTTTAGGTTCTTACATGAGGTGACTGTGAAGGGGAAAGTCTTCACGGTACCTGTAATTGACGTTGACCAAACTCACTCAGGCTCCTTGGAGGATATACCCACGATTATGTGTGGGAGCTTGCACCAGGGTGTAAGTCCATTAAGCAGGTCATCAGCGTAACTTTTCCACCCTAGCCCAGCCCCTTCTCATCTCATTGTTGCGACATTGGATTTCATCACCAACTAGTGGCTTCGGAATTAGAAGGTCTTGTTTTCTTGGTGTTGCTTCCTAGATTTTGTTTACTAGCGTGTGTTGTTGTTACCAAAGTTGACCATACGATTTTCTTCGTGAATTTTGTCACTCGTTTACAATAGCTCCTCTACGTTGTTCACGTAGAATGCAGGGTTTATCTCCAGAGCATCTGGAAGGTTCTCAACCCTTGCCTACAAGTACACCTGAGGGCTCTCCTCGGCAAAGTGAAGTCACAGTCGTCACCACGCCACAAGTGGAACGAACTGACTCTCTAGAACATTTTCAAATTATAAATACTCGAGAGGACTTTCGACTTCACCATGATTCTGATCGACTGTTTATGCGATTGAATTCTTCTGGAGACTTAGTTGTTACGTCTTCTGGATCACCAGTTGGACCCTTTCCAAGCATAGAAGGCCAAGATCTTTTTTGGTCTACAGGTGTTTTTCGACGAGACCTTTTTGGTCCAGGCTCACCTGTGATTTTTGAAATCAACCCACCTGTGATTTCCGAAATCTCTAGTCTAGAGATAGTACCGTTTACTACCGCCTATCACTTTACCGTCCCTATCGAAATGGCCCATCTCACAGATACTACGAGTGTTCCAACCAGGTTTACTATGGTTAGTCTTGCTCCCATCAACACACCTCGAACGCCCAACGTCACTCCGACACTACCACCCGGATACCGTGCGTTGAATGCTTCCGTTCACACTCCTACGCAAACCCCATCTAGCTCTCCTAGTGGTCCTTCTTCTTTTGGGCACTCTTTTCCCGGTTTTATTCCAACACTCCCTCAATTTCCTTTTGGAGGACCTTCTTCGTCTTCTATTGTCAATATTTATCCTAGTGGCACTATTCCATCATTCACACCAAATTACCAGATTCCCGTTGGTGGACAATTTCACTAAGGTGGTATGACTCAACCCCCTCTCAGCAGGCAAATTCCTTTTGGTGCACAAATCCCAATTGGAACACAACCCCCAATTGGAACACTACCCCCAATTGGAACACCACCTTTGATGGGAGGACCGACCCCGCCTTATGGGCAAAACATCCCTCCATCCTTGGCCCAGTATTGGAATTAGTTGATACAACATCCTCCTCAATCGACTGGGGGACAATAGTTTCCAGCTACGTCAGTAATACCCCCTAGTATGGGCCAACCATATCCAGGTTCGTTCAATCCCATTTGGGGGGTGAATGCTCAAACTCAAGCCCCTGTTCTAGGGTATAATCCTATGAGCTACTATCCTCTCCAACCACCACTGAATTGGCCTGGGTATTCACATTATATGTAGACTTCTTATGGTCCTACTGGTTTTCCGACCGAGATTCCTCCCCAAAGCCACCAGTACCCGCAGGTGAATCGACAGTTACCCTTCATAGCCACTTTGGATCTTCCAGATTTGTCAAGGATTTTAAATGATCCAATTTTTCACTGTCCCCAGTGGCCTTCTATACCAGCCAGGCTACCATCAGACATTCCTAAATTCGAAGGAAAAGCGGGAGAGGACCCAAACAATCACATTATGACTTTTCATCTATGGTGTTCATCCAACTCGTTGATGGATGACTCCATTCGTTTACGTCTTTTTCAACGAACCCTCACAGGTTCTGCTGCGAAGTGGTATATCGAATTGCCATGAGGTTTCTTATCTAACTTCAACACCCTCGCTATGGCTTTCCTCACACACTACCAGTTACTGATTCATTATGACATGGGGATCGAGATTTTGACTTCTTTCAAATAGAACAAGGCCACTCATATATCCGATCACATTCATGAGTGGCAACGACATCGACGTCTTATTAAACTCGAACTCCCCGATCAGTTGCTGGCAGAATGGTTCACCAAATCGTTTGTGAATGACATCGGTCATGACATTGCCATGGGTGGAGTGGTCACAGAAGAGTAGGCTATAAGTCGTGCTCAATATCTTGACCTTGTTTACTTGCAAACAGGTACCCTTTACGATTTACTACCTGATTTACCTCATCCTTCCACTTCCACTACTCGATCTGCCTCGCATGCAACTGACAGTGTGATTGGCACTTTCCAGGCCCAACCACAGTCCGCCTCAAGCACAAACCCTAAACCTGCTTCTTCCAATGTTCAAAATGCTCTGTCTTCTACCCCTCCCACTGGCAAGAATTCTGAGGTAAATGCAGTTCAATCTACCCCCGCCGATAAAAACAAATCTAAAAAGGGGAGAAGTAAGAATAAGGAGGACAAAAATACTTCTCAAGTAGAGCAAACCAAAACTACACCTGTTGAAGATCGGGATAAGCGCAAACCTTGATACCCTTGTCTTATCTGTGGTGATGATCACTACGCGAAGGATTGTCCATGACGTGCCAAAGTCACTAAGTTCCTTCAAGGATCTCCAAAACCACCTGCACCAGTTGTTTTGTCCCAATCCTTCCCGTCTCAACAATAGGCTCAGTTGGTCATTCATGCCCAACCCTCATATTCTACTACATGCTATGTTTTGATGTGTACTGGTGATTCAAAGCAGAGCGACGTTGCACTCACTACTCAAGCCAAAGATTATTCTCCCTCTAAAGAGAAGGTTGATGATCTACCGCCTTCCTCAGTACAACCCTCTCCCGCAACTCCACCTATCAACGGTCCTCTTCATCTCGAACGACCGAGCCTCGACACAGTTCTGTGACCCCCCCCCAAAGGGCGTCATTTAGAAATCAGATTTCAATCCTCATGCTCATGCGGCCTATAACTAAAGCATTGTTGAAGATCTAGCCCAAGCACCTTCTGCGATGTCAGCCCTTGAAGTCCTTCAAACTTGTCCCGCACAACATAAGGCACTGTTGAAAGCTATCGGTGGAATTGATCTGATGGATATGAATTTGATAATATTTGACTTGGAAGATCACATTCCAAGGCTACCCCCTCAACTCGCGTTCCAGATCCAAGTGATTGTCTCTGACAAAAACATTTGTCGAACCTTTATCGACGAGGGTGCCTCAACATGTGTTATGTCTCTTGCTTGTTGGAAAGCTATTGGCTCTCCTTCTTTAAATGAATCCCAGAACACTCTTAAAGCCTTCAATGGCTCCGGTTTTAATCCCTATGGTGTCCTTCCTTCATTTCCCATCACGTTAGAAGGAAAAACAGTCCAAGTCGAAGTGGAATTCTTTGACGCTCCCCTTGATTACAATCTTTTGCTTGGCCGCAGCTGGATCGATTCCATGTACGCATTTGTGTCGACCCTTTTCCATGTGGTATGTTTCCCACATCAAGGTAAGGTCATTATCATCAACCAACTAACCTTCTTTAATTCAGATACCCATACTGGCAACGTACCGTTCATCGCTAAAACCCCACCGGGTTATGAGAACGTCGGTGTAGGCCTTCTAAAAGACTCTTCGTTAATGGGTACTTTCCCCATTCCACCACCCGATGTTCCACGCTCGTCTGTTGCTTCCATCAAAATGATCTCCACCTCGCCTCATGAAATTCCTGCGTCTCATGACCCCTAGATAGTACCTGACCCTGGAGATCATCTTCGTTTCGACGACACAATGTCGTTAAGTCCAGTTGAATCCGTCTATCAGGCCATTCAATCAACAACACCTTCTACTCCCTCTCTTGGTGAGTTGTCTCTCGATCCTTTTCATGTCATTTTTACCACAGACAAGATGATCATGTATATCATGGAGGACACCCCTTGGGATGATGGGCATCATCGTTCCATCCTCTTTTTGGAGCAACATACCATTGAGAACTATCAACGGATCTTGACCCCGTCGATTGTTGTTTTCATTTCCACCATTCCCGAGTCTGCACACGATGTGTTTTCCGAAGGGAACTTAAGCAATATCTTGCCCACTATTCCCCTCGACATATCCGTCAAACCCGGGATTGTCGAAAATGACCATATCGGAGCTTCGTGTTCTTCTGACCAAGTCGTTACCTATACATCCCTTTTCAAAGAGTTTCGTGACATCTTCGCCTGTAGCTACGAAGAAATGTCGGGTATCGACCCTGAGATTGTGATACATGAGATAAAGACATACCCCGATGCTAAACCCATCCGACAATGCCTTCGCCCAGTTCACCCATGTAAAGCGGCTGCTATCAAGCTCAAAGTCGAGAAACTTCTGAAATCTAGCTTTATTTATCCGGTGGCTCTCACAGACTGGGTTTCCAATCCTGTCCTGATTGACAAGAAACAAGGCACCATTCATGTATGCGTTGATTATAGGGATATCAACAAAGATTGTCCCAAAGACAACTTTCCTACCCCCTTTGTCGATCAGATTGTCGATGATTGCGCTGGAAGTGAAATATTCTCTCTCATGGATGGTTTCTTCGAGTATAATCAAATCAACATTGTTCCCGAGGATCGACATAAGACTGCTTTTATTTGTCCTTGGGGTAATTTTTCCTATCAAAAAATTCCTTTCGGTCTCAATAAGGTTGGCGCAACTTTTCAACGCGCTATGTCTTATGCTTTCCATGATATCAAGCACATCGTTCTACCATATTTTAACGATTTACCCGCTCACTCAATGTGCTGAGTCGATCACCCAACCCACCTCCAAGCCATTTTCATCCGCTATCGGTTCTACCATATACGTTTAAATCCTCATAAGTGCATTTTCTGTGTGGAATCCGGTCGCCCTCTAGGTTTTATCGTTTCGCGTCAAGGGATCTGGGTGGATCCTTTAAAGGTTGAGGTGATCCTTAATCTCCCTCCTCCTTCTACTCTTCGCCAGTTACAAAGGTTGTAGGGGAAAGCAAACTTTCTTCCTCGTTTTATCCCAAATTATGCCGAGATAACTCATGGATTTACGTGGCTCCTAAAAAAGGGTTCAGATTTCGTCTAGGATACCATTTCAAACAATGTTTTTGAAGCTTTGAAATTGTCCCTAACGCGTGCTCCGCTTCTCTTTCCCCCCGATTACAGTCGCGATCATTTCCTCTACCTTGCTGCCTCGAATTGTACCATTGGTATGGTTCTCATCCAAGAGGATGATGCTAATGACGAACATGTTATCTACTACTTGAGTCGAAGTCTAACGCCCACTGAAATCAAGTATTTACATGTCAAAAAACTGGCCTTGGCTACCGTCCAAGCTGTCCAACGCTTATGGAACTACATCCTCTCGTGCAAGACTACAGTGACTTCTCACTGCAACCCTATGCAACACATTCTTACCCATCAATTGCTAGGGGGAAAATACTCCAAATGGATTGTGATTCTCTAGGAGTTTGACTTGGAATTCGAATGAGCCAAGTCCAATATATCCCTAGTTTTTGCTGAGTTGATATGCGATTTTCCTCATTCTGAAATGGAAACAGTAGCAGTTGATTCATTACGTGATGAATCTCTTTTCCTTATCAGCACTGATGATATTTGGTATGGTGATATCATTATATATCTCCAAACCCATACTTTTTGGCCAACTTTGTCTAGTACTGACCGACGTCGAATACGATACCAAGATCGTCAATATATTATCCTTGGGGATACTCTTTATCGTCGGGGGATTGACTCTATTTTTCGACATTGTCTAACGTTCGATGAAGCCGAGAAATCTCTTAATGACTGCCATTCTGGAGCCTGTGGTGGTCATATGTCTGGGTATGCTACTGCCCAGAAGATCTTACGAGCATGGTATTTTTGGCCTTCTTTATTTAACAACTGCATCATCGTCGTTCAAAAATGCCATGCTTTCCAGACCTATAATCAGAAGATACGATCACATCCTGCTCCTCCTCACCCTGTGGTCTCCATTGGTCCCTTTACGAAATGGGGCATCGATTTCATGACATGTCACCCTCACACGGTTGGGGGGCATGGTTACATCATTGTAGCCGTCAATTACTTTAGGAAATGGGTCGAGGTGATGCCGACATTTGACAACACTGGAAAGACCACAACATTATTCATTTTTAATCACGTCATAGCTCGTTTTGGTGTTCCTCAAGCTATCATCACTGATCATGGTAGCCACTTCAGAAATTTCATGATGTATGAACTTACTGAAAAGTTGGGTCTTCTCCATGATAACTCAACGCCCTATTACCCACAAGCCAATGGCCAGGTCGAAGCAATCAACAAAGTTCTCATAACTATGCTCTAACGTATGATAGGGATTCACAAAACAAGTTGGCACACAATGTTGTTTTCGACATTGTGGGCTTACCGAACATCCGTCAAGTCCGCTACTGGGTTTACACCTTTTCGGTTAGTCTATGGTGTGGAAGCTATTCTCCTGATTGAATGCGAGATACCCTCTTTAAAACTAGTTGTTGAACTCCTACCAAACACTTCTGCTAAGGAAGAATATCTATTGTATCTTATGCGATTAGACGAAACTCGACACGATGCTACCCTAGTTATAGAAACTCAGAAGAAATGTGTCAAGGCCCAATACGAAAAACATGTCAAGCCTCACATTTTCTCCGAAGGAGATCTCGTTCTCCTCTATGATCAAGATCAAGATATGCTAGGAGCTGGAAAATTCAAAGCCATGTGGCGAGGTCCTTATATTGTTCGATGAGTTTTGGAAAAAGGAGCTTATGAGTTAGTAGATTACGATGGTATCCCTTTGAGTGAACCCAAGAATGGGTTGTACTTGAAGAAGTACTATGCATAAAATCATCTGTGCACGAGTACTTGTATTTTATTGTATCATACTTCTTGTGTGTTACTACAGTTTGCTTTTGTCGTTATCTGGTCTCTGCCCTTATGTGACGTTGTGTTTGATTTCTAGATGTCAGAGTCTTTGCTACCCTATATTGGCTTCGCTAATGGCGCTAGCCGTAGTACTCAGAACCTTGCTTCCGCTGCATGGGCAATTTACGCCCCTACAAACGAACTTGTCTCCTTACGAGGTGCCTGTCTCGATCGTGCGACCAACAACATTGCAAAGTATAGCGCTGTTATTGAATTATTGGTTGATGCTA
>ML814875.1:106814-123981 GCA_009831015.1 Picea engelmannii | reverse complement strand
TTTAGACTAGATAACGATTAAAATAAGCACATAATAAATAAAAGAATTATGTTGATGCCCATCGTAAAAATTGAAACTATGAAGTTGGAGATAATATTTTTATTCATATTTGGCCAAGTAAGAGTACCATTTGATTTGGGAATGGGGGGGATTTGTCACCTTAATTTATAGGGCCATTTAAAATTCTGAAAAGAATTGGACTGATTTCTTACTGTCTTGCACTGCATCCCACTTGCTCAAAACTCATGATGTTTTTCATGCATCATTATTACAACATTATGTAGCTGATGAGTCTCATAAAATTTAGTGGAATTAATTGTAAGGTTTGAAAGAGAATAATAGAAGGAAAATGCCTTCTCTTTTTGCTAAAGTGTAATTGTGTATAATAAATAAATAGAGAATGACCAATGCACCAATCAAGGAGCAAAGAACCTCAGGTGATACCTTCCAACTACTAATGAGGGAACAATTTGAGGATGTGATATTTATTGTAGAGTTTATAAAGGGAGGCAAATATTGTATTCAATGTCCATTTTAAGGTAGGTGAATCATTAAATGTTTTCATGGAAAAGTATACGAACCTTGCAAATAATTCCTTATTGAAAAAATTCATTTGGCGAAATTTTCAAAATGCGTTATTTACAATGGAAAAATGTTTATGACCAGTGTTTCTTGTGTTGGGTAAATATTGTCACTCTCATTTTTCTTAGTGTTATATTTAATATGCATATTCTATTGCAATTTAATTCTTATATGAGTGTTTCTCATTGTAGTCTTACATGTGCACATTTCAATGGAAAATATTAATATAATATTGGACACCCATGGACATTACTATGAATATTGCTATGGACACGTGCCATTGTTGGTTGCTATAGTGACTAAATGGGGGTTGGTTTCTCTACCGACCAACTTTCGTCATTAAAACGACCAACTTGGAAGGTTGGTCGCTAGAGTGACCAACATTTGGACTCTGGAAAAAAAAGTATATTTAGTCCAAAAAAAGAAAAAAAAATACGACAAAATTTTAAACCGTCGTAATTTGCGCCCAATGTAGTAGTGAGTTCCTTGATTCTTTATACCTGAACTGAAATCAGTTCATTGATCAATTTCTTTAGATCAAAAGTTCGATCTATTCTGCAATGCATATTTTGTAGCTTTTATCATGTCGTTCCACTTGATTTGATCTAACGGTCGATGTGGACTCTTTGAAGCAAATCCATGATCGAGGATGATTTTGGAACCACAACTTGCGAGTGATTTGAATTATTACCCAAACTCTGCAATTGGAAGTTGTGCGTTGTTGGTGAGTTGACCATAATCGTTGATCTTTGAAGTCATAAGATTGGACGGTCCTGACTAATTGCGGGATTGGAACTAGCGCGGTATTTAGTTCTCCTTTCGATCTCCGCAATTTATCCATGTCGTTGATCTGGCTTGCACATCAACAATCTTGAATTGTTCTGCGTTTTATCATGCCATATCTACTGAGTTTCAATGTGCCATCTCTTATGATCTTGATCTCTGCATTTGCTAACCCTCCTGAGCTTTTATCATAGGAACATTGTTGATCCTATCGTGATCAACAATAATCATGAATTTCTTCAGCCTCAAGGTGATGTTCTTCTATCGATTATTTTTCTTCTTGAGATTAACCTTGCTTCTTTGCCCACTATCATTGTTGACATCAATGACAACAGATGAATAACAATCTGTCCAAAATCTTATTTCGGGGCTTTGGGACTTTGGGCCTTCGGGAGGCACTACCTCTAGGATCAACGGCTCCCTGCTGATTTCGAGATCAATGGTCCACGATTTCTTTGGGAGTTCAGGCTTTGGATATTCGTCATTTTTACACACTTCCCACTTCAAAAACTCCTGAAGCAATTTCCTCGAACATTGGGATCAGCTACCACCTGTCCACTTTAAGATCTATGGCTTGTGTTTCCTTCGAATTTTGGCTCTTTTCATGGAACTATACTTCGCGCAACTGTGGACTTCCAGATGCTCGTGGGCAGCTGATCTGGACTATTCCTTGAATCTCTGTCATTGAACAATTAAATAGCATGCTTCTTGCGTTTCAAGCTTGAAATGGACTGTTATGAAAGTTGTGCTTTGTGTTCATGGTTGCGGCCTGCATGAACAAGGACCTGGACAATTTCTTGTGGGCTGGGAGAACAAAGAGAACAATGATTGAAACAAAGGAGATGTGTGTTCATCCTTAGATAAAAACAGAGGGGCTTGGGGCCCTGATTTATTTTGATTAATTTATTGAGGGAGACCAGGGCACAAAAATGAACAAGGGCACACAGAAGACAAATTTACATGTCGAAAGGCGACAAAATTAATACTTTTCAATTCAAAAAGGATAGAGACAGGGAAAAATTATAGACTCGGGTATATCGACACACACTTATGGCCCTTGTCAACCTTATGTGATAACAGATTCAAAAATCAAATGCTTGAGATCTGATAATGGGGGAGAGTTCACTTTAAAGGAATTTATGGAATACTGCAGCAAGCATGGAATAAAAAGGCAATTATGTGTTACTAGGACACGTCAACATAATGGAGTTGTTGACAGAAAGAACAAGATAGTATAAGAAATGGCTCAAACAATGCTAATGGATTCCAAAATTACAGATATCTTTTGGTCACACGTAGTGCATACAACAGTTCACATTCAAAACATAGTAATGCTCAGAAACAAAACTAACAAAACTCCCTACGAGCTATGGAAAGGAAGACCAACAAATGTGAAGCACTTCGAAGTTTTTGGAAGAAAATGATACATCAAAAGAGAAGATGAAAGAATGGTAAAGTTTGACTCTCGTGTGGACAAAGGAGTACTTGTTGGTTACTCAAGTACAAGGAAATAATACAAGTGTTACAACCTGAGATTGAAAAAATTTGTGGAAAGCATCAACTTAACAATTGATGAAACAGGTAGACAAGAATTAAAGGAAGAAAAAAATGAATCAATGGAACAACTTTACGAAGAAGAAGTAGAAGGGGGAGATGAAGAGGATCTGACAGAAGAAGAAAATAAATTTCAACAAGTGCCTCCAAAGACACCTAGCATACGAGTACAGAAGAATCATCCTTCAGATCATATTATCAGAAACAAAGATGCAAAAGTTGAGACTAGAAGAAGAATTCGTTCACCAGAACAAATGCACCTAACACTCTCATATATGATTGAAATAACCTGTTTGGAAGAGGCCAACAAGGATGAATTTTGAAATAAGGCCATGGATGAATAATTGGATCAAATGGAGAAAAATGACACTTGGGAATTAGTTCCAAGACCAAAGGATAAGAATGTGATCGACACAAAGTGGGTATACAGGAATAAATTGAATGAAGATGGACATGTTACAAGGAACAAAACTAGATTGGTATGTAAATGATATGCACAGGTTGAAGGAAACGACTTTGAATAGACATTTTCCCCAGTTGCCAGAATGGAAGCAATCCTATTGATTTTAGCTTATGCATGCTCCAAAATTATTAAAGTGTATCATATGGACGTAAAATCATCTTTTCTGAATGAGGAACTTGAAGAAGAAGTATACATTGAACAACTAGAAGGATTTCAGTTGTCAGAGAACACATATTATGTATATAAATTAAAGAAGGCCTTGTATGGTCTAAAACAGGCTCCTAGAGCATGGTACTCTAGACTGGATAAATGTCTACAACAGACAGGGTTCAAAAAAGGAAGTGTACACAACAACCTTTACATCAAGGTAACTCAAGACAGTATTTTATTAATTGAAGTTTATGTTGATGATATTATTTTTGGAAGTACTAATGATAGGTTAAGCCATAAATTTGCAAAGGACATGCATAATGAATTTGAAATTTCATTACTTGGAGAACTATCATTCTTTCTGGTTCTCCAGATACGTCAAAGAAACCAAGGAATTTTTATTTCTCAAACCAAGTATATGATAGAAATGCTAAAGAGGTTCAGAATGGAAGATTGCAAACTAGTTATCACTCCCATGCAAACCAGTTGCAAGTTGAGCAAAGATGATGATTCAAAGTCTACAGATCATAGGCAATACAAGTCAATGATTGGTAGCCTACTATATGGGTCAACATCCAAACCAGATGTAATGCAGGAAGTTGGACAGGTGGCACGATTTCAGGAAGCACCAAAGGAATCACATGTATTAGTAGTGAAGAGGATTTTCAAATATCTCAAAGGAACATAAGAGTTTGGATTATGGTATCCAAAAGGAAAGGATATATCACGTATTGCCTACACAGATGAAGATTGGGCAGGTTTCATTGATGATCGACAAAGCACCAGTGGAGAAAATTTCTACTTGGGTGAGTGTTTAGTATCATGGCTAAGTAAGAAACAATCATCGATATCTTTAACTACAGCCAAGGCAGAGTATATTGCAGTAGCAACATGTTGTACACATGTTCTATGGATGAAACAAACTCTGATAGATATACAGGTTGAGTATGATGATCCCATTCCAATCTATTGTGATAATACAAGTGCCATCAATATCTCAAAGAACCCGTTGATGTACTCCAAGACAAAGAACATTCTAATCAAGTATCACTTTCTACAGGAACAAGTTGCAGAAAAGAACATCAGAGTTGAATATGTGGGCACAAAATAACAAGTGGAAGACATATTTACAAAACCTCTTACATGAGAACCCTTTGAGTATCTTTGCCAGAGACTTGGAGTTATTTCTACTCCAAAATGAATGCTTTTGAATGCTTATCTTATATGTCATATATGTACACGAGGAAGCACCATAAAGAGGACAATTCAGATTGGGAGATCAGACGAGTTAGTTAGGGGGAGCATACCCAAATGGAAAGATACCTTTGCCATTGATGACAAAGGGGGGTATATTTATCAGATGTAGAGGACAGAGGCATGGTTCCAGAGGGAGCGTTGTTCATAGAGATGCAGGCATTGTTCTAGGGGGAGCATGAGTGATATGATTTTAGTATTGCATTAGAATGTTGCCATCAATTTCAAAGGGGGATATTGTTGATTAATTGGGTTGGTTGTGATTGATTTCAACCCTTGAAGAAATTCTGGTAGTGAATTATGGTAGCACAAAGGTTTGGGTAATGGACCCAAGTTTGTTTGATGTATAATAGTATGAGTTTTGATATATTTACAGGTAAGACTATTCTAGATGGATAGTACATATCATGTCATTTCTGGTGGTATGTGGAATGTCACATAACTCCTCACGGTTTGAGAGTTATGGCCTTACGAAGTTGTAGGACCCTCATATGTTGGATTGAAGTCCCAAAAGGTCAAAGAAGTCAAAGTGCTTGCAAAGAAGAAATTATTTCAATAATAAAGTGAAGTGACAAAGTCAAAGAGGATTATTTAAATAATAAAGTGAAGTGACAAAGTCAAGGAGGATTATTTAAATAATAAAGTAAATGGTGAACTTTCTAATTATGGAAAGTGGTTATAAGAAGGTTAGCCCTAAAATGAGGAAAATGGGTTAAGTATTCAAGTGGATATTGGATATATGGACAAGTGGAAAATTGGGCAAAGTTGGACATAGGTGACTATGTGGAAAAAGTGGCTATGTGGACAAAGTGGTCTAGAAGATGCTTCTAAGGAAGTTACATGAAAGTATAAATAAGAGGCAAGGCCCTCTCATTTCAATCACACTTGAGCATATTGAATATCTATTGGTGAATGAGGTAAACAAAGGATATCTAAGATGAATTTCAGAGGGAAGGTGAAGTAAAGAAGGCTAAAATTAAAGGGAGGATCAATTCTTTTGATGATGCTTTCTAAGGTATGTTATTTACAAGTCATCTCACCATTTTCGCAATAACTCTTTTTTCTAGAATGAATCAGACTGTGAAATTGCTATGACATTGAGGAAACATATCCAAGTATCTGTGGTAAAAAATTCATCTTGTGGGTTGTTGTATTTTTGGAGTTACACTCCGTGGAAAATAGGGTTTGTGGCTAGTCCTGAAACTAGTCTAAAACAAATGTTTCAGGTAAAAATGTCATAAATTATTCATAACATATCCAAATTTAGTAAGACCAAATGTGTTGGTTATATTACAGTCTGTAGTATTTTGTGCACCATTTTCAGATCCATACAAAAAATATTATGTGTGGGGCACACTCTACAAGTTTGCTCTCTAGAATAAGCTAGAATTCAACAAGGTATGTGATCATATACACCCAGTCTATTACAGATGTACAAATCAGATTTGGATGATAAAATTGATGAGGTATTTTGGTTGAGTTTGAGGTACAGGTTGTTTCATGGTTGATGCACTTGTTTATGGTACAGGTTTATTACATGTTGAGGTATAGGTTGATGCATGGTTGATGCATGGTTTAGGTTGAGGTAGAGGTTGTTTGGTGCAGGTTGTTTGATACAGGTTTACAACATTATATCTTACAGTGATAGTGTGACAGTGGTTCCATCATTATACTTATACGTTAGGGAGGTTGGATGGGTAAAAGACAGGTGGTTGTATCCACCTTCCAGTTGTAGTCGGAGAACATAAGTGGTTGTAGCCTCCTTCTAGTTGTAGCCAGAGAATTGGGGAGTTGGAGCTTCCCTTAGATTGTAGCCTGAGAAACTATGGGGTTGGAGCCTCCTTCCAGTTGCAGCTGGAAAACAAAGGAAGTTGGTGCTTCAATGAATGTAATTCTTCAATACATATAAGAAAAATCATTATGTGGTTTTCTCTCGCTTTAGTTTTCCACGTAAAAACACTGGTATACTGTGTATGTGTATGATTTTTCATTTGTTCATTGTTTATTTACTTTGCAAATATTGGATGATAATTCTACATTCATATAACACTTGCATTATATGGTTAAAACAGATTATATTTCTCTATTATTGATTCACCCCCCCTCTCAGTAATCCAACAAACCCAACAATAGTGTGCATTAGAAAAATTTCCCATTTCAAAGTGGAAATACATCGGTAGAAGAAGAAATAGAAATAGTAGAGGAACCCAAGAAAGGACCCTTCCAATGTTAGGGATGTGGAGAACCACACCTATTGATGGATTTTCCCCACAAACAACATGACAATAGGAGGGTGTATAATTTTTAGGACGAAGCTACAGTCAATGATGTATCCAGAAGTGTGTCGAGAATTTATGCAACCTATGTGGTGGAATTGGAAGGTACTATTGCCAATCAACATGTTTCTATTTTAATTCACCCGAGTTCTAACCTTAGTTATATTTCACCTCAGATTTTTGAAGCATGTTCATTACAAATAAAGAACCATGCAAGAGCACGGTTGGTTCATTTAGCCACTAGGACAAAGGAAAGTGGTTGAGTTGATTGAAGCATGTTCGATTGAAATAGATGGACTGTAGACTCAGGAAGCCTTGAATATCCTACCTCTAGGCTCCTACGATGTACTGTTGGGAATGGATTGGATAGCTACTCATAAGTCAAAGTTAAATTTTTATGAGAAGGTTTTGGAATGCGAAGATGAGGAAGGAAATGAAAGGATTTTGCAAGGTATTTGGAAGCCAGTTTCAATAAGGAAAATGTCGACCTTGTAGCTCAAAAAGTTTAGAAAGAAAGGTTTTCCCTTGTATGCTATACAAGTGCTTATCTCAACAAAGTACAAAGATCTGAAGGTTGAAGATCACCCAATGTTGTGGTAATTCATAGATGTGTTTCCAGAAGAAGTGCATGGACTACCTTCAAAAATATATCTTGATTTCTCAATAGATTTTGTGTCTAGAACAGTACCAACATCAAAAGTGCCTTACAGGTTAAGCACACCAAAATTGGTGGAGATGAAGGTGCAACTAAAGGAAATTTTGGATAAGGGTTACATCATGCCAAGTGTGTCCTCGTGAGGAGCACCAGCTCTATTTTTCAAGAAGAAGGATGGTACCTTGAGACTATGCATTGACTATAGGTAGTTGAATAAGATGACCATCAAGAACAAGTATCCTTTACGGAGGATAGATGATATCTTTGATCAACTTAGAGAAGTTATGGTTTTATAAAAAAATGATTTAAGTTCGGGACATTACCAATTCGGAATCAAGGATGAGGACATCCACAAGACAACCTTTAGAACAAGATATGGGCACTATGAATTTGCGGTGGTACCATTCACACTGACAAATAAACCAACCAAATTCATCTGTTTGATGAATAGCATACTTAGCAAATATTTGGACAATTTTGTCGTAGTATTTTTGGATGACTTTTAGGTGTATTCCAAGAATAGAGAAGAGAATGAAGAGAATATTATGATGGTGCTACAAGTGTTAAGATAGCACCAACTATATGATAAGTTCAACAAATGTGATTACTTCCAAAAATAAATCTAGTATTTATGCCACATAATCTCAACAAAAGGAGTGGCCATGGATCCTGAAAAGATCAAGGAAATAATGGATTGGTCTGCCCTTAGAAATGTGATAGAAGTAATACCTTTCATGGGATTGGATAGATATTACAGAAGGTTCATAAAGGAATTTTCCAAGATCAATAATCATATTACCTCATTGCAAATAAAGTGGAAGACATTTGTATGAACACTAGAGTGTGAAGATAGATTATAGCATTTGAAGCATATTTCGACTAATGCTCATGTTCTTAAGATTATAGACCCATAAAAATGATCTCCTAGTTTGTATAGATGCTTGCAAAGAAGTACTCGGTGGAGTTCTTATGCATGAAGGGAAAGTGATTTGTTATGAGTCAAGGAAGATGAATGAGCATGAGAAGAAATATATTACCATCGATATAGAATTGGCAGTAACTGTGCATGGACTGAAGATGTGGAGGCACTACTTTCTCAAGAGAAGATTAGTCTTAATGACATACCACTATGGTTTAAAGTATTTATTCGACCATCCAAGGTTGAATGCTATAAAGGCCAGGTAGATGGCACTAATCAACGAGTTTGATTTTGAAATTAAACACATCAAAGGGAAGGAAAACAAAGTAGCATACACACTTATCTGAAGCGTCCAGACAGTACACTTAGAAGCAACAAGAATAGGAGAGTTTGACATTAAGTAGAGGATTAAAACTCTCTTACGGGGAGATGATATTTTCACCCAAGTGAAAGAAGGGTTATAGAGAGAACCCAAGGAAAAGAAGTATGAAGGATATCAGCTGGGAGTTGAGGATATGATGTTGTATAATGAAAAAATGTATGTTCCTAATTCAATATATTTGAGGCATTTAATTATGGATGAGTTCCATAGAAGAGACCATATGTAGGTCACCTTGGTTACCAGAGGATGCTGACAATAGTAAGGAAGGTGTATTATTATATTGGAATGAAGTAGGACATTTCCCAGTACATTGTTAAATGTCCAAAGTGTCAATAGGTAAAATTTGAGCACAGACATCCTACAGGTTTATTGTATCCTATACCTATTCCTCAATGGAAATGGAAAACGATTTCCATGGATTTCATCACTATTTTACCAAAAACAATTAAGCAACATGATGCGATCATGGTTGTAGTGGATAAGCTGAGCAAGGAAACACATTTTATTCATATTAAGTCTACCTTCAAAGCCATATATGTCTATAACGTTTTAATGCGGGAAATTTTCATATTTCATGGCTTACCCAAGACCATAATTTTGGATAGAGATGCCAAGTTCACCTCGAGATTTTGGAAAATCTTGTTTGCAGGCTTGGGAACACAACTAGAATTCAGTGCAGTCTACCATCCTCAAATAGATGGTCAGACAGAAAGAGTGAACAAAATATTAGAGGAAATGTTGAGGATGCATGTTATGCATCATCCCAAGAAGTGGGAGAAGTATCTAGCTTTGGTAGAATTTGCCTACAACAATGGTTATCATGAATCATTGAAAATGAGTCTGTTGGAGGTTCTATATGGTAGAAAGTGTAGAGTTACAGTTAGTCAAGACAGTCCAATGGATAGAATCATACTTGGACCAAAATTGTTGAAAGAGATGGAGCAGGCAATGGTTAAGATAAGGAAAAATTTGAAAGTATCTCGGGACATACAAAATATCTATGCAGACAACAAGAGAAATCATAGAGAGTTCAGAGTAGGGGATCATGTGTATCTTCTAGTGAAACTCAAGAGAAGTTCCCTTAGAATTGGAAGGTGTGCTAAATTGGCACCTTGTTAATTTGGACCATTTGAATTCTTGGAAAGATTGGGACCAGTAGTATATAGACTTGTGTTACCACCTACTATTAGATCCCATAATGTGTACAATGTATCTTTGTTAAGGAAATATGTGCATGACCCTAATCATGTAATTGATTGGACTGTGATACAGGTGGAACTAGAAGGATAATTCCAGATCGAACCACAATGTATCCTATACAGAAGAGAAAAAATGCTCTAGAATCGATCCATTGTGCAGGTCAAGGTGTGTAATTTCCATAATCAAGAACCCTTTGTAATTGTACATATAGGTTGGTGAGCCATTAGAACCAAGTGTAAATATAATGAAAAATTAGGCCAGTGATTCGTTGGCACCTGGTTTTGGTATTTTTCGCATCTAAGTAATGCATGGAGAAGTTTTATCAAAGACAAGGTGCGCACAGTCTATGTGTTGCGCGCACCTGGGTAAGTGTGTACACTGCACTGTGTTGCACGCACTTGGGTAAGTGCGTGATAATGTCTTGTAAGTGCGCAAATTTGACTTATATGTATGAATATTTATGTATAGAGGCCAAAAATCCTATTTGATTATGAGGTTGATGATCCTATATGTAGATAGGCTAGTGCACCTATCCATGTAAATATAATCATGATTATTAATATAAAATTACATCATTGTGGGTAGACAAACTCAGACGAAAAGAGATGGGGGGGCTACTCCACCGAAAAAAGGAAAAGGGGGTGAGTCGTAATTCTTGGGGAATATTTTAATAATATTTCTAGAAAAGTGTAATGTGAATATGTTTTATACAAAGTTTCGTAGGGTAGGGAACGGGTCATCAAGTGGCTTAAAACTACTTTTGAAGGTGACAAGTTTCAACTGGAAGGAATGCAATATATATTGGTGGCCTTAGTGTATTTTGGGAATTATTACGATTATTATTCAATCAATATTGGGAGAGAATGGATGTTGTAGACTCTCATGAGCAAAAGGGGGTCGAACTATATGGAAAATCTTATTATTACCTTATCTTCATAGAGAAGCTTGTAAGGAGTTTTGGGTATAATCAGAGTCACTGTCAAGGAGATGATTTGAAAGACCATAAGAAGTCTCTCTCGGTGAGAGATTGGATGTTTTGAAGAGGTTGTTAGACCCAGGAGCATGCTCTCCAGGTGAGAGTATTGATGAGAATTGTTCCCTGGTGCAATGAGTATTATTAACAGGGTTCGACGAATTCTTGTCCGACCTATTGCTGGTAACCCTAGGAAGGGAAGTGGGGCAGCTGAAGGACTGTTGAGAAAATAAGGGGAACACTTCCTTAGGTGTGATAGGTGTGTGGGGGATGAGGGACTATGGACTAGTTGTAGCAGCGGGCACCTAGAACTGAACAAATTTGTTGAGAGTCAGACCTTAGTATGTCACTAGAAGTGTTTTTCCTTTGTGGAGTTGAGCCCCAGCTCAGGGGTGACCTGTTGTTGAAATTTTATGAGCAATAAAGTCTATTTGTAACACTCCTGTTTCCCCCAACTTGTAATTAATCATTAATTATGATTACCATGTTAAGGCATGTGAACGATGTAAATTTATTATTGTTTAGATTGCAAATAACTGACTATGGGAGTGAAGGCTTGAAGTATTGGCCATGATATCACTAGAGGAAAGAGTGAGAAAAATATGGAGAGGGTTCATTAGTTCAAATGACCCAAATTCCCTTTATTGATATAATAAGCCTAATCCAGATCCCAAGGAGAGGAATAAGTTAATGAAGAAATGACTAGTGGTTGAATACTCAACCACCCCCATGAATAGAAGCATGGTCTGGCTGAGGAGATAGGAGGTTGTCAACATGAAGTACCACAGAGTCCTGCAAACCTAGGTTGACTCGAGTTTCCTTCTGAAAAAAAGAACTGGATAGGTCAAGAACCATTCTGGGAAGGGAAGGAGAGTGGGGATTCATGCACAGACAGTGGGGTGGAGTGTAGGAGGCTTTGTAGATAATAGGAGAGACATCAGACAAGAGTGCATGCACAAAGGGGAATGTGTGACCCAAATAATAAGAAGAAAAGAGGAAGGTCGTGAGCTTGATGATGAAGAAGCATCTAATAAACCTTGTAGGGATGCTATGACAGAGAAAGGATCTCTAAATACTTGAATAAATTTCCTTGGTGATATCATAGATTGGCACGGGGGTGGCCAGAGAACTAAGAATGAATTCCTATGAGCCTATGGTTGGGTGGAAAGGAGAACACCCATAGTCTGTTAGTTGGTGACAACCTGTAATAAATAAGTATTCTCATATCATGTGTAATTGAACTATAATTGCAAATTAAATTTGGATATCCTGTGAATGTTTCATGGATGTGCACGTTTACTTGATTATTAGATTGTGTCCCTTTATCTTTGCTTGATTGTGTATTTAAGCGAGTAAGGAACTACATGGTTTGTACATGTAAATACTCAAGCCCTATAGTGGTTCAAGTTTAAGCAAATGAAATGTGATTTTTTCTACCTTGGGCATAGGTTCCTGTATGCTTGTCAACACTCCCAATTGTTTTCAGTCTCCTGAGAGAAGGAGTCTGTTAAGTTCAAGAGAAAGAGCGCAAAGCACGCGCCAACACCTAATTCTTTCAGAACTGACTAAGCTCAAGAAGGACAACGAGATTTAAGTCTTGAAAGGGAAGATCCTTTCATCTAGAAGACAAGAGGATGAGATTCGTTCAGGAGGATCCAAGGTCTATCATGAATGTTGGATTTGGAGAAGGAGCGCAAGTGTTAAATCCTGGAATCCTTCAGTCTTCATGTTTTCGGTGGATCTTGGTATTCATCGTAAGGGAGATGGATCCTCCGAAGTTCGGGAGATCGAAGTTAATTTGGGTTGTAGATCTAAGGATGCCCGGGATCTATTCAAACCGTTAGATATATGATATAGTCAGCCTGATGTTGTCCTCTTTGGGAGGACAGGGGTGTTGTAACATAAAAAAAAACCCGAAGGTTGGAAGTAATGTGCACCATGGATCTATGGATCCTTCATGACCCCTCTCTATCGGTCAATCAAAGGAATGTATGTGTCACGTTGAGAGAATGTGGGGATCCACGTGTCGAGTGATGATGTTGCCATGTGTGGAGGATACATGGTAGGACATTCTGGGGTTCTAGAGGTTTGACACTCTAAAGGAATTTGGACGAGAGTCTTCAAAGTGTGAAGACTCCCGAAGTCACAACCAGTGGAGTAAATCACAGTCATCCATCATTAAGGACACATGTCACTAGATCTTTTAGTCCGGAGGTTTGACACTACAGGGAACTTGGACAAGAGTCTTCAAGGCGTGAAGACTCCTGAAGTTGCTAACGACGGAGTAAATCTCAGTCATTGACAGGTAGGGGATGTGTGGCACCAGATCCTTTAGTCCAATGAATTGGGACTCTGGGGGATTTGAGGTGTGGTGTATTGATAATTTATGAAGCCCAAAGTGACGAGATCCGTCGATCCGAGGACACTTCGAGACTTTTTCTGGCCATTAGATATAGGATGTGGTCAGTCTGACACTGACCAACTCCAAAAGCAAAGAGGATATTGCATCACAAAACTCCCTAACGTCTAAGTTATGAATTTACGTAAATCGTAGATTCATAAAACTACATGGATGTATCCTGACCCTGAGATCAGAGGGTTTGGAAGGTTGTCAGTATGAGTTGATGGGGCATGTTGACATTACCCAGGGTGACGTGGACCCATGTTTGACATGCCACATGTCCCCTTGATTTTTTCAATTCGTAGACCTATATTCTTAGTAAAGCATGCCATGTGTCACCCCCTGATGAGGGCACGTGTCACCCATGGCCCTTGCTATGTGTTAGCCTCTGTTATGTGCCCGCCTAACCAAAGTGTTTGGTGATGTGGTTGGGACTCTGGGATTCTGGGACTTCGGGACTCCTGGGGTTTGGAGCATGGTGTTGATGATAAGCTAGAAGGGTTGAAGTTACATGGCAACATTTTAGAAGTTCAGGAAATAGGAACTCCGGAAGAGCTAGGGTGTAGTGTTGTAGAGAGATTGAAGGTCCTGAAGTCTGGATCCATGTGGAAATCTTACAGGACTTCGGGAGTTCAACACTTCGGGAGGTTTTGTGCGTATATAAAAAAAAGGGGGGGCGCTCAGTGCCGAAGCACCGAAGGTTGAACTACCATTAAGAATATACCATAATGAGGAGGAAGATCCACCATCAAAATTAATGGCGGGTGGATCTCCACCATAGATAAAGGAGCGAAGGGAGCTCTGGGACTTCGGGTAATTCTAGATAATATGTACGAGATGGACCCATGTGGCCCTTAACTTTTAACACCCGAAGAACTTTGGAAGGGCCTATCTCTCAATTTTGAGCTAGGATTCGAGCATGGAAATAGTGGTTGGAAATGTCTTGACAAGAAGAACGTGATGGAGATCAAGGAAAGAGGACATAACATGGTTTAGGGAAAATGAAATTTGATGCTCCACCCCTAGAAATGGTATTTAGGGGTCGGGTGTGTTACAAATTTGTATCAGAGAATGTAAACAACCCTTGTCCTACTTTGGATCCTGCACGAGTCACATATAAATATTATTAGAAGACCTTAAGCGGTAACACCCTATTTTACCCATTCCTAAGAGGCTTAGTAAACCTTAACTGAAGAAAGGAATGAAGCCTTCTACTATTGATATATGTTTTGGAAATCTGCATTGTATGTTGCTTATGTTTCTAAATAAAGAAGTTGACTTCACTTTGCAATTGTACGTGTTGTTTTACAGTCATAAGATTAGGTTACCAAGGCTAAGGTGAGATTTTTTAGAATATTACTGTCGGACAAAAATTATCTGCATAAGTTCCTTGAGTATAAGGATTCTGATTAAAATTTAGTTGGTATCATACCCAATGATATTGAATCATGTTAGTCTATGGTGGAGAAAGCCTACCATTTCTTCTCGGAAATGATGGTCAATCCCACAAGAATGGGATTATGTTGATGAGCACTAATAGCAAGACTTGGGTGTGAATGGATTGAAGGGATCCATAACAGTAATAATTATTGTCTTAATGAAGGATTAAACATTGTATATGTGTAATATCCCTCACAATCAAAGGATTGATGGAAGTGGCAAGGTCAATTTATTTGATCTATAATGAATTAAAATTATTGTTGAAATAACCCAATAAGAAAGTAAAAAGGAACCCTATAGATTGAGAACAACCTTCATGAAGGTAGAAGTGAAGTGACAAGAGCAGGTTCAAAATCTCATGGTTGTGTTAGGAGAGTGTGTGCCCCTATTAACTTAAGGATGTGTCTATGCAAGAGGAATGAATCTGGTGACCGTTCTCTGAAAAGGGAGAGCATGTGCAACTCTCGGGTTTCGAAGGGAACTGAGAAACAAATTTTGTTTCTGGATACAAGAATTGTTGGGTAGTGTTTTTTAATCAAGTTGATAAACCAAGCTGTAGAAATATGGAGTGATTGAGTGAGAAATCACAACAACCTCCCTTGCTTGGTGGATAGGAAACAAATCTTCCAGAATTCTTGTGGAAGGAGGAGAGTGACCTCTGCCCCTGACTGTTGCTAAACAGAAGAAAGAGTTCTAGGTGTAATGGTTAAGATTGATTATGATCTAAAGATACTGTGGAGTTATGAACTAGAATACTTAGTAAGTAACATACTTAGAAATTGTATTTGGGATTTAAGGGAATGGTCCAAATCTTGTTAGACATTAAAATTTAATATAAATAAGTAAAATGGTTGATGAAATGTTGATCCTGAATGTGGTAAAGGAAGTGTTGGGGCACTTCTAGATGCCCAATGGGTCGGATTGATGTCTAGTGGTGGATTGTATCCATATAGATATAGTTGGACCCTAGTGAAGGTAATATAGAAAAGGATTTCTTCGATCAAAAGGTATGTTGATAAAGACTAGTTGGAAGCTAGATTGGTTGTTTTGTTACCTTGGGCATGGTTATAATTTCCCAAACTGTATTTATGAGTGTGAAACGTTTTCATGGAAGTTGAGGCAAGAGTGTTTTATTGATATTTTTTATCGTGTATAAAGATAAACATAGTCATGAATATGTCTGTTAAAATTCCAGGTGGATGTCATGTGAACGACTGGAAGTTCCCAACTGAGAGGAAAGCTCAATTTTGAGCATCTCTATGGAACGCGTCATGAGAATGGCAGTAATATCCTTGAGAGAAGGATTTGGAAGTTTGATATGTCGATGAAGGACATGGAAAGGTGTACAATCAATGAGCTTGAATGATGAATGTTTAGCTATGTTTGTATATGTTAGAGTGCATGAATTTAATGCATTGTGAGGTTGCTTGATATGAAAACTGATATTAATACCAATTAGGTATGAATGATATTAAAGGTGCAAGTGATGAACATATATAATGTATGGGAATATGTATACTAAAGGCACGATGTGACTACCTAAATGAGTGAAATGGAAGGAAAGAATTATACTTGCCAATATTTAATGAATACCATGGATGAATGGTCAACTCTATTATGAGGATTCATGAAATTTTGGTTTTGAATGATAGCTTGAGGGGAATGTGTTCCATTCCCTTGAGAAAGGCTAGTATAAATAGATGAGAGAGTAAATGAGGAAGGATGCTCTATTTTCATGACAAAAGGAAACTTGATTAAGCCTTTGAGGGATGCATGAGGACAATTGTGAACCATCATAAGTTAAATGATTTATTATTGTGCATGTGGTTAAAGTGCATCATGGATGTAAGTTAACAAAACAAGGAATAGGTGTGGATGAATAATGTGGATGCATAACAAAGATGCATGTTTATATTCCTTATGGAATATTTGATAAGCAAATGAACTAACTAAAGGTTGAGTCTATCACATATAGTGAAGGATGTGTAATAATGAAGTTTCATGCTGAAGGAGTTCCCTGTGAAGGAACTGTGTAAGGACTATGTCAGGAGAACAGAGTCACGGCCTTAATGATTGATGGAAATTGAGCATTGAGATGCAATCCTATATATATATATATATATATATATATATAT
>ML814875.1:88037-106718 GCA_009831015.1 Picea engelmannii | reverse complement strand
TTTTTCAACAAAATATATGAGCGAAAGACTAACAAATGAATGTTGACCATTATGATAACTGAATGGAAATGTGTAGAATGCACATGTTCATATTTCATTGTGAGAAAAATTTGCTAGTAAAGCATGTTGATGTGTCCAAAAAGGTTAGGGTGAGGCCTAAGCAAGGCTTCTCAAGGAAAAGGGAAGGAACATACCAACAGGGAGTAATTGCAAAATCAAGGAAAAGGAAAAAGGAGGAACGCTTTTCCCACCCTAAGGAATATGAATTGCTTACAGAGTTGTAGGTCTTAGATGAGCAGTTGTGAGAACAATTACAGCTAGAAAATGGAGAATGAATAAATGAGTATGTTTAAATGAATAGGCTTAGTTAAATCCATGCTAAGAAAAGGCAGTGAGGCCTTAGAAATAACTCAGTTGGGATGAAAATCCCAAGTGGTGTAGAAGAAGTTGGAAAAGAGAAGAATCCCTTAACTCCTTTATTATTATCTAATGTGCTCTCTGGAATAAGAGAAAATTGGAAAGATGATATGTGAAAACATTTTATTGACTAGAAAGCTATGATACTTGTGTTTTTATTTTACACAATGACTAAGATATTTATGATGTATATCATGTGTGGAAATTGGAGTTGTTGAGAAAGACAGTTGCCAATGATGGACAACCTCAACCAAATGATAACTATGAGAAGGTTGTTGTTAAAAGATTGTTGAAGGGACTTTAAAACTCCCCACAAAGCACCATTGATGAGGTAATATCAAAGAGGGTTCTAGCATCCAGAGAAGGTATAAGAATGTTCATACATATGTGGCATGAGGTATGAAGGGATTTGGTAAGAATCCCTTCTAAAAAGATTTCATTATCTTAATTATATGCACATAATTTGTCAATGGTTGTTGTATGCTATTGCTACCCAAGCGGGGTAAGATTCGGGAAAGATGAATCTGAGAAATAGAAAGAGGAAGTCTATGCCAGTCAAGGATGAGTTATAATCCTTGCAAGAAAATGCATGAGTAAAGAGTACCATGGTTATAATGACAAATCTAGGGAGATTGGGAATAAAGGTGCTCATAGTTAGCACATTGCATGGAATTGCTTTGAGGAAATGCATGTTTTCATAAAGGGAAGACAATGGATTTTCCATTGAGGAAGGAGGACCTTACAATATTTTAATTTCATTGTATAGGTGTTAAATAAAATCAAATTTGGGTGGTCATGAGTGTTGGCACCTTGGTTACTAATGAAGGAAGAATGCTTGGGTGCATTCAAGAGAAACTTTTATTTTCAGGTGTATTGATTTGGGATCATGATCAATCTACAGTAGGAAGTACAATCATGTTGCAATAATGAACAAGAATGAATTAGCCCTATGGTGAAGAGGTTGGTTAAACTCCAACACACCATGGCAAAGTGCTTGTCATAAAGTGTGGAAAAATCTAAATCATTGCAAAGGTGAATTGGGTGTGAATGTGGCCATGAATATTAGCACATTGATTAAAGACATTTGATATTTGAATTGCATTTGGAAAATTTAATATGTTGAAAGGATGCATAGGTAAATAATGATATTTCCTTGTGTTTTGTATCCTTGATTAGATGAAAATAACTTGGACTGTTAGTATGCATAGTTTTGAAAATATAAAGTGCATGGAAACTAACAATTTCTTTGGTTGAGGAATGTTGAAGTTGCAGGAAGAAAAGGGTCTTGGATATGGTAGTGTTATAAGCCCATAAGGAAGACCGATTTCTTGATGAGCCAAATTGCGAGGAATGGAGGAAAATGGTATTGGATATGGCAGTGTTGTAATCCATAAGGAAGACCAATTTACTGTTGAGCCAGACTTCTATGGGAAGAAAAATCCCATAATTGTGAATCTTGTTCCTCTATGGAACAGATCTAAAAAATAAGATGTGGAGTTTGGAAATCTGCGGGTGACATATTTGCAAGAAAATTCTGAATTTGAAATTGATGATAATATCTCATAATTTCTTTATACTTGTGATACAGGCGAGACAAAAAAGATCTGTCTCGAGAGGATAGGTGAAGGGTGTCAAGATGGAAAGCATGAAAAAGGCTATTGATTGGGACAAGAGAACTCTGCGGTAGGCCATGATCACCTAGAATATGTTGTGTTGTGGCAACACAAGCCAGACGGATGCCTCAGTAGAGAAAGTCTGAGGGATGCCTTGACTGTAAGGCTCAATGAAGTCTCTAAAATTATTCTTGTGCGAGAAAGCCTTGGAAAGGCAAGAAGGATCACCCGAGGAACTGTATAGCATAGAAGGGGATGCCTAAGCCTGGGCCTGGAGGGTGAGTGACCACAAGGAAGAGGATACTTTGATAATTCTTATAAAATATCAATTGGGATCACGCACACAATGGGTATGTCCAGGAAAATAGTGATCCGAAATAGAAAGACAACCATGTGGATGAAAATCCACGGACTACACAGATAAGTAGTGTGCTACATTATGAAATTTTCCTCTTGAATTTTGAACAACAGTAAAATGTTTTCACATGAAATTGTGATTAATATGTTTGTTATCTAAGAGTATTGAAGGTAGGTGATGAAGGCCAAGAGTCTGAAAATAATTGACCCAAAAAGAGGATCAATATTTTTGAAGCAGTTGAATGACAGAGGCAAGACACGTGTTATTGAGAATGAACATCGATGACAATGTTCCTTTTAAGGGGGAGGGGATTGTATCACCTATGTTCCCCGAACTTGTAATTAATAGTTAATTATGATTACCATGCTAAGGCATGTGAATGATGTAAATGTAATATTGTTTAGATTTCCAATGACTGACTGTGGGGGTGAAGCCTTGAAGTACTGGCCATGAAATCACTAGAGGAAAGAGTGAGGAAACTGTGGAGAGGTTTCATTAGTTAAAATGACCCAAATTCCCTTTGTTGAGATAATAAGCCTCATCCAGATCCCAAGGAGAAGAATCAGTTAATGAAGTAAGGAATGGTGATTGAATACTCAACCACCCCCATGAATGGAAGCATGGTCTAGCTGAGGAGACAAGAGGTTGTCAGCCCGAAGTACCACGGAGTCTTGCAGACCCAGGCTGACTTGGGTTTCCTTCTGACAGAAGGAACTAGATAGGTTAAGAACCATCCTAGGAAGGGTAGGAAAGTGGGGATCCATGTGCAGACAGTGGAGTGGAGCACGGGAAGCTCTACAGAGAACATGAGAGACATAAAAAAAGAGTGCATGCATAGAGAGGAACGTGTGACCTAGATATGTAGAATACAAAAGGAAGGTCATGAGCTTGATGTTGAGGAAGCATCTGATAAACCTTTTAGGGATTTTATGACAGAGAAAGTATCTCTGAGTACTCGCATAAATTTCCCTGGTGATATCATGGCTTGGAATGGGGGTGGCCAGAGCGCTAAGAATGAATGCCTCTGAGCCTATGGTTGGGTGTGTTAGCACTCTGTAAATTTTGTCTCGCTGAATAGACAAACGACAGAGGTAACTATTTCAACCCACTTTAGAGTTGAAACACTAGCCTGTCAACTTAGAGACGACTCTCTCATGTAACTTGATGTTTCCTTGATAATTAGTGGCTAGATTTAGTTTGTTTTGGGGGTTTTTATAAAATTTGTTGGCCAAAAAGAGGAGGGACACTCAGGGCTATGGTGTCAAAATTCTGAAAATGAATGAAAACGTTGACTAACCAATAGAACTCTTCATAGGATAAAGGCTAAACGAGGCAATGAATCTGAGTTGTAAATTGAAATTTGTAGAGTGTAAGAGGAAAGGGGAAAAACAATTAACTGCATCAGGGCATTAATAAAATGAATTATGAATTAGTTAGGAATAAATACACACAGTTTAAATTGTTTCAGCCGAGAGCATCAAGAGATGAATTCTAGGCTTTAATCTATCCAATTCAAACAAAAGACAGTGTAAATGGAATTAAAGAACACATGAAACACATACAATGAGGTAAGACAAAGCTCATATCACCACCATTAAAATCTTTTCATAGAGACTTCAAAAGCTTCTGCATATGTATTCAATTCAGTTCTAGAAAATCACAATGGAGTTTAGAAAAACCAGAACTATGCCCTTGCACTTCTTCCAACCATTAATACACTCAGAACCTCTAATACTTATACAATTTGAGTTCCTTCAATGTGAAACCAGTTACAATAACTGAATTGAAACATTACAACTTCTACAATGATTACAAATGACATTTTTCAACAAAAAAATGTTTCATGATCCCTGTAGATTCCTCTGACACTCCAGCTCCTTCCTCTACCATGTTCTCTTTGAAATGTCACTTATACGCTTTCAAATATAATTTCATTTATCCATATTTTCATTTAATATTTGGGAATAATATATTTGAATAAAATCATTCCCAAATATTTTTCTATCCTGTAGAAATAAATTTCAATAATTTAATTCATGCCCGTGGATTTTAAAACCATTTATTGTTTGGCCCAATTCACCATTTCACTGTAAAAAAACATTTACGGTTACTATTTCCTTGTGAAAAACATTTACTATGTAATGTTTTTCCAATTTACCGTTTCACTGTGAAAAAACATTTACTGTGTGTGTTTTTGCAGTTTATCGTCTTTGGTAAAATACCTTTTATCTTCTTCTTTTACTTCTATAAATCTTTGGATAAAGAATTATCCAATTCTACGTTCACGTGCATCTTCCCCTTTAAATATTTTGCATAGAAATAAACATTAATTTCTTTAATTATTAAAACTTAAATCTTACCCCCGTAAAACCTTTTCACCATGAGGAGGAATTTCATTTACTAGAAATTCCATATTTGTTGTTGAAATGCACTCGAAAAATGCCGCACATTAAACATATGATAAATGGTGCATTTATTACATCGGTCTTGGGTTGGAGTGGTTTAATCCAAACTATTTTTACCTCCAATGTGCTCCACGTAAATACACATGTCCACGAAAGAAACCAAAATAGTTTTTCTCGGCCCACCTTCACATAATTAACATCCTCGCTACTTCAATCCCTGATATGTATGTGCGCCCTCCATCCAACCTTTGACTTTTCCACATTATAAATTGAGATTTGTGCCCATGATTTGATGTGATTCCATAAATTAAATATTAATATAAATATTTTAATATAAAAATATTTATATTAATAATAATAAACCCTTTTTATATTTTCTAAGGACTTTGGGCTTATGAGGCTTAACACATGACTTTGTGGATAGGATGAGGGTACCTAATAAAAGGAATATTTTTATTTTCAATGGGAATATGAAAATAAGGGTTAAAATGAATGAAGTGATGAAACTAAGAGATTTAGATAAGCGTTAAGGCTAGGTATAGGTTTGGGATATTTGCCAAATTTTTGAATCATGGAGGACATGACTATTTTGGACAATCAATTGAATGAATGATTTAGGTGATGGGAGCTTGACAGAGCTGGTGAAATTTTCTTAAAATTTGAGTGGAAAAAATAGCACAAGGACAAGACACTTTGGGAAAAATTATTACAAATTAGTAGGTGATAACATAGGCTCCTATTAGGGATTCTATCCTCCCTATGAGGTAGCAAAGAACAGTAGACCACATGCCTGATCCATTGGGATGCTCCCAAAACATGTGTGTGTACCCTGCTCTGACCTGTCGCCAATGTCTGCTAAAAACCAAACTCTGCACACTGCTCTCAACTGGATATTGAACACTGGATACACTGCTAAAATATGACTGTACACACACTATTGGGAATCCAAACTAAAAAAATGCTTGACCAACAAGCTTATTCACACACTCCTATCTACTCTAAAACTATTGAAATGAATACTCAATCAAGTGAAATCAAAATTCCAATGCAACCATGCAATCATTTTATCCACTATTTGTTTACTTTTCACAAGCTTGCTCCAAATCCTGCTTACTAATAATTCATTCAAAAGTTCATCCATAACTCCAAATCTCAAAAAATTAAAAACATTTGGATTGTTCACTGCCTCCAACAAAACTGCAAATGGATCCGCTAAAATATGCACAAAACAACAATCTTGTTTCACCCCTTCCATTGCATTCTGGTTTTCATGTGATTTAACATGTTGATTTCCACCAAGAGGCTGAAGAATCTACTGAGACTACTGGAAATAACAATCTTCTGAAGTAGAAGACAGTGTTGGTTGAAATGAAACCCCTGGTGGAAAGAAATCCATGTCTATCAATGATGTTGATTTACCATCATCTTTATTTCCAAGCTGGTAGTTTAGCATAGGCTGTAAATATGAATTGAGATAGCCTTCCATGTAGTCAACAACATGATCATTAAATGCATGACATGGTTGTTGGTCTTCCTCATTGATAACAATTTTCTCATGTGAAACAGTGCCACTGTGAATGCAATCAGACTTCCCTACTTCCTATGTTATCTCATGATTTTCTTTCAACAATTCGAAGGAAGAAAAACATAATGGAAGATAGTTTTCATTTTCAAATCCATCGCTCTCTTCATATTTAACATTATTCCTAGAGGATTTATTATTTGAAACATTATAGACATTTTGTTTCAATAGTTTGAAAGAGGAAAAACACAATGGCAAGGTTCTTTCACCTGATTCAAAACCTTCTTCATTTTCTTCACTCCTGTCATATGAACATTTTTCAATTTCTTTGGATTGATGAACACACTCATTTTTAGATTCCTCTTCAACCAATGGCTACAAATTTGTATTGACAAGACCTTCTACATAACAAGTAATAGGGTCATCAAACACATGAGAAGATTGCTGCAATTTCTTGTCAACTTTTTTCAGTGAACCAATGTGATTTGGCATCAACACACATTCCTTTACTTCAATGATTATATTAGAATTTTGTTTCAACAATTTAAAAGAAGAAAAACATAAATGTAAAGAATTCCCTTCAGCTGATTCAGTACTTTATTTTTTGTTTCTGTGATATGTAGGTTGATTTCTCTCATTACATTGTTGAAAATGAACATTTTCTGATAGAGAACATGTAGTTGATTGTTCTAGGAATTCAGCCTCATAATCATCATCGTATTCATCATATATAGGAAAATCAGAAATATATGCGATGTCATCCAACAAGAACAAACTTGGAACATCAACCTACTCTTCAACAGACTAATTTGCAAATTCATCTTTTTGACTATCTACAAATGAAGAAATAAAACAATCAGCCCCCTACTTATGATGGGATGGATCAGAAGCTAAATCAACACCTTTCAACAAGTGGAATATAATTTTTTGCAAATCATTAGCATTGGAAACTTCAAGAGGACCTATGATATTGTCAATTCTATGCTCAAGATTCCAATCAACTATTTTTTGTTCATATTCACTTTCATGTTCTTGAGCATTCAACCCCTCATTTTGGATCTGTTTACATGCTTGGATGTTGTGTTGAATGTCCTGAGCATCATTAAATATTTGTTGTAAGGACTTAGGTTTTCTTTCCATTAGGAGGAAACACAAATCTAGATGAAGAGTAGTTGCATAATGGAGCATGGCAGCAACTTCAGTGGGTTGAATTTCTTTGGACAAATTGTAATAGATACTGGAAAACCTTCTACTAAATATAGAAATAGTTTCATTGCTCTGCTTTTTTAAGGCATATAACTCTATAAGTTGTAGATCCAAATATTTCTTCCTGCCCCAAAAATTTAAAAAGACATCCTCCAATTCCTCCCATGAGCTAATTGTCTCTAGCTGCAAATGTTTAAACCAGTCTTTTGTGTCACCTTTCAAGGATTGAGAGAAGGCCCTCATACAAACATCATCATGGTCAATCTAAAACAAATCTATAAAATGCTCAAACCCTTGGATGTGTTTTTCAGTTGAGATGGCATTAGGTTCCCCATCAAACATAGGTAGTTACTCATAGTGTTTTGGAGGAAAATCAAGAAGGATGTGGGGTAAATTTTATTGTATGTATCTATGTTGAGTCTTGGAGGGTGTTGGATCAAGTGTAGGAGATGAAATATCAACTCTGGTTTCATGAGGCTCATCAACTTGGTTATGGTCATCACATGGCCCAGATGGAATTTGTTTTTATAAAAACCAGTGATATAGTGAGGATATGCATGTACAGCTTTAAGAGGAGGATATACAATTGCAAGATTCTCATGATCATCATTAGAATGCAACAGGTAAAGAATTTTTTTTTTGGCATGTTCAAGGAAGGACCAAAGACAACTTATAACAAACAATAAAATGCCTTGGAAAAAATCCAATTTTAAGTACTTGTTTTCTTCCATAATGTATGTTCATACCTCTATCAAGGGATCTCATCTCTCGGTGGAGTCTCTGAATTACATTTGAATCTTCAGTGGATTCACCAATAATGTTTTGGAAGTTGGATTTTGCATTGAGAGTGGAATCGCCATTGAAGATTTGAATTTATGGATTCTTCTACCAGTGGAATCACCTTCAACCTAATTTTTTGATGTGTGGAGTTGCCAGAGCAGGAATACAGCCAATACCCGCCCAAGTTTTTGTTTCTCTTAGAGCTTAGAACTCAACCATGTCATTATTTCCCAGGGAAAATTTTTCAATTTCGTCCCCGACAACGGTGCCATAATGTTATCACTCTGTAAATTTTGACTGGATGAATAGACAAACGACAGAGGTAACTATTTCAACCTACTTTAGAGCTGAAGCACTAGTCTTCTCAACTCAAAGAGGGCTCTGTCATGTCACTTGATGTTTCCTTGATAATCAGTGGCTAGATTTAGTTTTTTTGGGGGGGGTTTATAAAATTTGCTAGCCAAGAAGAGGAGGGACACTCAGGGCTATGGAGTCAAAATTATGAAAATGAATGAAAACATTGACTAACCAATAGAACTCTCCATATGATAAAGGCTAAATGAGGTAATGAATCCGAGTTGTAAATTGAAATTTGTAGAGTGTAACAGGAAAGGGGGAAAACAAGTACAGCATCAGAGCATTAATAAAATCAATTCTGAATTAGTTAGGAAGAAATACACACAGTTTATATTGTTTCAGCCAGGAGCATCAAGAGATGAATTCTGGGCTTTTAACTATCCAATTCAAACAGAAGACAGTGTAAATGGAATTAAAGAACAAATGAAATACATACAATGAGGGAAGACAAAGCTCATATCACCACCATTAGAATCTTTTCATAGAGACTTCAAAAGCTTCTGCATATGTATTCAATTCAGTCCCAGAAAATTACAATGGAGTTCAGAACAACCAGAACTGTGTCCTTGCACTTCTGCCAACCATTAATACACTCAGAACCTCTAATACTTATACAATTCGAGTTCCTTCAATGTGCAACCAGTTACAATAACTGAAATGAAACGTTACAACTTCTATAATGATTACAAATGACATTTTTCAAAAACAAAATGTTTCATGATCCCTGCAGATTCCTTTGATGCTCCAACTCCTTCCTTTGTCACGTTATCTTTGAAATGTCACTTATACTCTTTCAAATATAATTACATTTATCCATATTCTCATTTAATATTTGGGAATAATATATTTGAATAAAATAATTCCCAAATATTTTTCTACCCTGTAGAATTAAATTTTCATAATTTAATTCATGCCCGTGGCTTTTAAAACCATTTATTGTTTGGCCCAATTCACCATTTCACTATAAAAAACATTTACTGTTACTATTTCCTTGTGAAAAACATTTACTGTGTAATGTTTTTTCCAATTTACTGTTCCACTTTGAAAAAACATTTACTATGTGTTTTTTCCAACTGTCTTTGGTAAAATACCTTTTATCTTCTTCTTTTACTTCTGTAAATATTTGGATAAATAAGTATCCAAGTCTTTGTTCACGTGCATCTTCCCCTTTAAATCTTTTGCATAGAAATAAACATTAATTTATTTAATTTGTAACTTAAAACTTACCTCCGTAAAACCTTTTCACCGTGAGGAGGAATTTCATTTATTAGAAATTCCATATTTGTTGTTGAAATGCACTCCTAAAAAAATGTCGCACATTAAACATACGATAAATGGTGCATTTATTACATCGGGCTTGGGCTGGGGTGGTTTAATCAAAACTATTTTTACCTCCGATGTGCTCCACGTAAATACACGTGTCCATGAAAGAAACCACAGTATTTTTTCTTGGCCCGCCTTCACATAATTAACCTCCTCACTACTTCAATCCCCGATCTGTATGTGTGCCCTCCATCCAACCTTTGACTTTTCCAAATTATAAATTGAGATTTGTGCCCATCATTTGACGTGATTCCATAAATTAAATATTGGATTAAATATTAATATAAATATTTTAATATAAAAATATTTATATTAATAATAATAAACCCTTTTTCTATTTTCTAAGGACTTTGGAATTATGAGGCTTAACACATGACTTTATGGATAGGATGAGGGTACTTAATAAAAGGATTATTTTTTATTTTCAACGAGAATATGAAAATAAGTGTAAAAATGAATGAAGTGATCAAACTAAAGGATTTAGATAAGAGTTAAGGCTAGGTGTAGGTTTGGGATATTCGCCAAATTTTTAGTCGGGGAGGACATGACTATTTTGGACGATCAGTGGAGTGAAGGATTTAGGTGATGGGAGCTTGACGGAGATGGTGAAAAAAAATGAAAATCTCAGTGGGAAAATAGCACAAGGACAAGATGCTTTGGGAAAAATTAATACAAATTAGCAGGTGATAAACGGGTGGAAAGGAGAACACCCACAATGAGTTAGGTGGTGACAACCTATAATAGATAAGTATTTTCATATCATGTGTAATTGAACTGTAACTGTAAATTAAATTTGGATATCCTGTGAATTTTTCAGGGATGTGCGTGTTTTCTTGATGATTAGACCGTGTCCCTTTATCTTTGATTGATTGTGTATTTAAGAGACTAAAGAAATATATGGTTTGTACATGTAAATACTCGAGCCATGTAGTGGCTCAAGTTTAATCAAATGAATTGTGAGTTCGTTGACCTTGGGCATAGTTTCCCATATGCTTGTCAACACTCCCAGCTATTTTGAGTCTCCTGAGAGAAGGAGTCTGTTAAGTTCAGGAGAAAGAGAAAAAAGTGTGCACCAACACCTAAGAATTTTAGAACCGACAAAGCTCGGGAAGGATAGTGAGATTCAAGTCTTGAAATGGAAGATCCTTTCTTCTGGAAGACAAGTGGATGAGATCCATTGGGGAGGATCCAAAGTCTGTCATGACCATTGGATTTTGAGAAGGAGCATAGGTGTTAACTCCTTGAATCCTTCAGTCTTCATGAGTTTGGTGGATCTTGGTATTCATCGTAAGGGAGACGGATCCTCCAAAGTCCTGGAGCCCAAAGTTAATGTAGGTTGTAGATCTGAGAATTCCTGGGATCTAGTCCATCTGTCGGATCTACGATATAGTTAGACTGACATTGACTTCTTCGGGAGGACATGGGTTTTGTAACATCAAAACCCTCGAAGACCAGAGTAGCAAAGTAATGTGGATTGTGGATCTATGTATCCTTTGGGACCCCTCTCGGTCATTCGATCGAAGGAATGTGTGTGTCACGTTGAGAGCACATGGGGATCCATGTGTCGAGTGATGTCATTGCCATGTGTGGAGGATACATGGCAGGATATTATGAGGGTGTGGAGGTTTGACACTCTAGAGGAATTTGGATGAGAGTCTTCAAAGTGTGAAGACTCCCGAAGTCGCAACCAGCGGAGTAAATCCCATCCATCCATCGTTAAGGACATGTGTCGCTAGATCCTATATTCTGGAGGTTTGACACTCCAGCAGAACTTGGCCAAGGGTATTCAAGGCATGAAGACTCTCGAAGTCAAAAACGACGTATTAACTCTTAGTCATTGACATCTAGGGGAAATGTGGCGCCAGATCCTTTAGTCCAGCGAATTGGCACTACGCGGGATTTGAGGTGTGGTGTATTTATAAGCTCTGAAGCTTGAAGTGACGAGAGTCGTCGAGTTGAAGATGCTTTTGGAATTTTCTTGGCCATAATATCTAGGCTTTGGTCATTCCAACGCTGACCAACTCCAGAAGCAAAGATGATTTTGCATCACAAAACTCCTGAACGCTGAAGTTAAGAATTTATGTAAGTCGTAGTTTCATAGAACTACGTGGATGTATCCTGATCGTGAGATTAGACGGTTTGGAAGGCTATCAGTCCGAGGTGATGGGGCGTGTTGACGTAACCCAGGGTGATGTGGACCCACGTTTGATGTGCCACATGTCACCTCAATTTGTGAAATTCCTAGACCCTATATGCCTATTAAAGCATGCCATGTGTCACCCCCTTATGAGGGCACATGTCACCCCTGGCCCTTGCTACGTGTCAGCCTTTATTATGTGCCCTTGTGGCCAAAGTGGTTGGTGATGTGACCAGGACTCTTGGAGTCTGGGACTTCAAGACTCTGAGGGTTTGGAGCGTGGTGTCGAGGATAAGCTAGAAGGGTTGGAGTTATGTGGCAACGTTTCAAAATTTTGAGAAATAGGAACTCTGGAAGAGTTAGGGTGTAGTGTTGTAGAGAGACCGAAGGGCCCAAAGGCCGAAGCCACGTGGAAAGCTTACGAGACTTCAATAGTTAGAGACTTTGGGAGGTTTCATGTGTAGATTAAAAAAAGGGGGTTCTCAGTGCCGAAGTACCGAACATCGAACTACCCTTAAGCATTTACCAGAACGAGGAGGAAGATACGTCGTCAAATTTAATGGTGGGTAGATCTCCACCATAGATAAAGGAGCGATGGGAGGTCCAGGACTTCGGGGAATTATAGATAATATGTATGATATGGACCCACATGGACGCCACATTGCCCTTGACTTTTAACACCCGAAGAACTTTGGAAGGGCCTATCTCTCAATTTTGAGCTCGGATTCGAGCATGGCGATAGTGGCTGGAAATATCTTAACGAGAACGTGATGGAGATCCTGGAAAGATGACGTAACATTGTTTAGGGAAAATTAAATTTGTTTCCCCGCCCCTAGAAAGGGTATTTAGGGGTCGAGTGTGTTACACTATGGCTGGGAGGAAAGTCTGATTCAAGGCCATAGTTGGCAACTTTCATAAAAGATAAGTGTTCTTAATGTACTTGTCTTGTTTACTGTGTGTTTGCTTATCTATGGTTGACATGGGTTAATTCTTATATGTTGTTGCATATAAGTATTTTTTTTTATTATATTTAATGTTGCTTTCACATGTAAGTATGATGCTTATATCATGTATTTGTAGTTGTGAATGAGTATGTCAGTTGATAATAGCCTTGCCTACTAAAGATAATCAGGTAAAATTGGTTATGAGTCTTCAAGAAGAGGATTGAGTGGTCGGGTGCACAGGATTGTAGCTTGTGTGTATCAAGAAGATGGGATTTGTGTGTGCACAATGAAACCTGAGTTGGTGCATTATGCCTAGAGGGTTGTGTGTGTGGTTGCGCTGTGTGATATGTATGCTAGTGCACGACATTGGTGCGCACATTTTTTATTTACTTCAGTTTCTTAAGTTTTTATTAAAAATAAAATGTTGTTTCCGTTGTTATAAGTTGTGTGGTGCAACTCAATATTGTCTTGAGCGCGTTACTTCAAGAGATACTGCGTGGGCTTGTATTAGAGTAGAATCTACGCAATGAATCTTTAGAGTACAATGCCTAGTAGTATGCTGGGAATATTATAGTTTGGTTGACTTACAACAATAAAAGTTGAGGTTGTGTGACGTGGCCCATCCTGGGGTGGTTGGGGATGTTACAAGGTGCAATGGAAGCACTTTGGAGTAGATGAAGCTACATGGGAGTTGGAAGATGCCGTGAGATTGGAATACCCATTTTTTTTGTATAACTGTATATACATGGTGTTTTAAACACGGAGGACAATGTTTCTTTTAACGGGGAGGGGAATGTAACACCTTGTTTTTCCCCAAGACTGTAATTATGCTAAGACTTCATATATTTATGTTTATGAAGCATGTAATCATGTTTTGATTTAATGTAAACACCAAAAACATTGACTGAGAGGGAACAAACTTGAAAGTATTGACCATGATACACAAATGGGAATTGATGAAGCAGGGACTGGTTAAGTGGTTGGTTAAGGTGGAGTTGAGTTGTTTTAATGAAGAAAACATGAATCTTGTTTAACAAACTTAATTATGTTTGCTAAGAATAAATGGACACCTTCCAGCATACCCGATATGAATGGAGCCATGTGACCAGTTATGGAAGGTCAGGGAAGTGGTTGAGTCCATTAATGGTTGTTGATGGATTGTTATTTTGAAGAATTAGGGGGGAAATTGAATGACTTGACAATGAGACACCACGAAATCTCCCCTTTAGGATAGGGACTACACACTGCAGGTAGCGTCTGACAGAATCCATGAGAGTCTCTAGGGGATTAGTGGAGGAAGAGACCAAAGGTGTAAAAACACCACCAAACCGAGACAAAAAAAAAACAAGAAGGAGGAGGGTGCACGCACGCACAGACCAACAGAGAAGAGTTAATCCAAATAGAACCAGAAGGTAGAAAACTTACAGAAAAAAAAAGGTGTTAAAAATAGAGGTGTGGTGAGTGCAGATTGAGGAAGAGAAGGAATAGAAAGGTTTCCTTGAATAAAATAGGAAACTCGTCCAATTTGAGATTGATCACCCCAAAGAAAAGAAGACCCGGATCCAAAATTTAGCAATAGTGGTCTACAACTTGGTGCTTACTGAACAAAAAACAACATTGGTAAGGGGAGGTCATTGAGGGATTGTTTAGAAGAGAAGGGACTCCCTTGTGCAGAGAGAATTTAGTTGAGAAACCACTTGATAAACTTGTAGATACCTCGAGCTCAATGGGAAGGGGGGGACTTTTGTTGTTGTCATAAGGGGAATGAGAGTAACCTTCCTGGATCATCTTAAGCTTGGAATCCAACTGAATCATTCCCCTTGTGGTATCATGGCTTTTCACAAGGGTGGCATGCTATAGGAAGACACTCTAAAACATGGCCTAAGGTTGGGAGGAAAGGCATCATCTTTCAATCGGTTGGTTTTGGAAATTTTCCCCTGATCAGATAAGTGTATAACTTTATTTGTCCAATTTTGTTTAAATGATATATATAAATGTTGTTTGATTTCAAAGGGAAATGCAATTTGCTTATGATAAATTAGCTAAATCCTGAGGGATTGTAATATGTTTGTTATGGTTTTGATTTTTCTATTAAGTCGCGAAAATAAAAAGTATGAACAACATGTGTCCTTAATTAAGAACCTTGCAGCCTTGAGAGGAAATTTTGCAGGACATGGACAAAAACATCATTTACCCAGTGAAGTAAGTGTCATGTTTTTCGAAGGGATCCCTATGAGGAAGGGAGGACCTTGAGCCCAGAGGAAGTCACGATGTTTATGTGGAAATATTGCAAGATATGAAAGGACTTCACCTCTAATGAAGTTGAAGGGCCTTTGATGGTCTAGGGGCAGTTTTTCGACTCCTGAAAACCCAGTTAACCCCTTGCAGAACCCTTAAATTTGGATAAGTCCCAAATCGGTGCATTAGCTAGTGGATAAATCGAATGTTGAGTTGGGAGGGTTCATGGTCGTTGATTTGGTGGGGTGAGTGAATCTCATCCCTTCGTTGAGAAGGCATCATCATCGCGAATGAACAAGTGCTAGGACTTGTTTAAAGTCTAACTACGAAAAAAATTATGGAGACAAGACGAGAACTATTTATTTGTCAGGAGAGGTCTCGATGAAATCCGGGTCATTGATGTGATACGCATCGTCATTGGGAAATAAAGAGTCTATGGAGTGATATTCAAGCCAAAAAAATGTCAACGACTATAAAGGCTTGAGGATCAACGAGAGTCATCGATATGTTTGCAGGAAAGAGTTAATTTCAGTCGTAGATTGTCATAAATCCCAATTAAGTGATAAAGGGAGAATGATGATGTGGCATTCCAGATGGACATCCATCATGTCCTTAGTGGTGACATGTGTCACTAGGGGAGTGGTAAATAGATTTTAGTCCCGGACAGAGTCAGAAGTCTAAAATTCTATGACAGTAATCTAGACTATTGGATCTAGATGTTATCGGATCTTAGTCATTCTTCAGAAGGTGAAAGATTTGGATCCATAGGTGTGGATGGGAGTGAGTGTCAAATATGATGAGGTTGTAATATTGAAAGATAGTCATTAATTGGTAGGCAGGTGAGATGAAACCTAAGTCATGGGTCTAATCCATTCACTATGAGGGAGATTAAAGACTTGGACGTTATTGGGCATGCAAGTTGGGAATGTTGACACAATCAGAGCTGTAAGAGGTCAGAATTGAGAGTTGTTAGATCTGGGAATGATGAGCCTTTGATGTTCTAAGGGAGGTTTTACTACTCCTAAAAACCCGGTGAAACCCTTGCAAAACTTTGAAATTTGGCTAAGTCCCAAATCGGTGTGTTAGCTAGTGGAGAAATCCAATATTGATTGGGGAGGGTTCTTGGTCGTTGATTTGGTGGGGTGAGTTAATCTCATTGCTTCATTAGGAAGGAATCGTCATCACAAATGAACGAGTTCTAGGACTTGTTTAAAGTCTAATAACGACAAAAATTATGGAGACAGGATGAGAACTATTGATTTGTCAGGAGAGGTCTCGATGAAATATGGGTCGTTGATACGATAGACATTATCGTCAGGAAATAGAGAGTCTATGGAGTGAGATTCAAGCCAAAAAAGTGTCGACGACCATAAAGGCTTGAGGATCGATGATATTCATCGATCTATGTGCAGGCAAGTGTTAATTTTAGTTGTAGATTGTCATCAATCCCAATTAAGTGATAAAGGGAGAATGATGATATGGCATGACAACTCAGAAACCATCATGTCCTTAGTGGTGACATGTGTCACTAGGGGAGTGTTCAATAGATTTGAATAGTCTCAGACAGATTCGGAAGCCTAAAATCCTATGACCATAATCTAGACCGTTAGATATATATGTTGTCGGATCTCGGTCGCTCGTCAAAAAATGAAGGATTTGGATCCAAAGGTGTGGATGGGAGTGAGTGTAGACAATGATGAGGTTGGAATATTGAACGAGATTCGTTGATCAGTAGTTAGGTGATATGAAAGCTATGTCATGGATCTTGTGGGTCTAATATGTTCATTTTGAGGGATATTGAATACCTGGACGTTATTGGGCATGCAAGTTGGCAATGTTGACACGATCAGAGCCATAGGATGCCAGAATCGAGAGCCTTCGGATCTAGGAATGGTATAATGGGAGGTTCATCATCATAACATTTGGTGTCGAATGTTTAACACTCCACAAGAGACAAGGCTCGACGACAACAAAAGTTTTTATGAAGTTGGAACCCCGAGATGGTGGATTCGAGAGACATCACATTGGTGCTACATCAATGCCATGTTCGATAACATGAATAGCAGGAAGCCACATGGATACCATGAGGCATGAGGGTGGGTTTTGACCACAATGGCCTGGAAGCTTCAGGAGGTTGTAACTTTGGATTTCGAAACTGCAATTGGTCGAGATAACAGTCTTTGGAAAGCTCTCGATAGGTGGAATCCATCTTTTTTACTTAAAAGTATGTAGAGCTTATCATATCTCAATTATGATAAGAGAAGTCCTCTCTCTTCAATTATTGGTGAATCCTCTAACTAGTCATGAAAGAAAGAGGAAAGATGACATCCCACCAGATAAGTAAGGTTTAGGGGGTCGGGTATGCTACAATATCCAAGAATGAATGTTATTTCTTATAAAAAAAACTGACCAAACTGAGTAAATAAATCTAAGATCTCCAAATGGATTGAAACCATCAACTACCATTAAAATTCTAACATTATGAGGTTCTTCTTTAAAAATTGGTCATCTTTCCTTGATGTTCCTAAATGTGGAATCGTCTCTAGGCATTCGTATAATTCCATTTTCACTTCTCTTTCATGTAAAATAATCCATAAAATTGTGCTATGTTTTTTCACTTGAACGATTGTTTGAAACATGAAATTACAGGGATATGGCAAAGAACCTTGCAAGGCACCTTATTTTTTACATGATCAATTTGATATCTACTAATTCCACTTTCAAGAAATTCAAATTTTGTTGCATTTTTTCTATAATATATAATATGATCATTAGGACATACATCAATTGTTTGATAATCCATTCCTATATCTTTCATAAGGGCACACAATTCTAGATATGTGTAGGATACCACAATTGATGGTGGTAGGAGAATATCACCTAATAGTTTACAAGAAAAAATAGATTAATATATTTAATAGTGGCCATTAAATCATATATATTACAATCACAAAAAATAGACATCTTATATTTATACAAATAATTGTCTTGCATACATTATGATCCATGTCATACGTGCCTTTGAAATATGGTTAAATATCTTAAATTTGCATACATGTGTTTGAGATACTATTCAATATCTTTAATTTGCATACATGCATCTGAAATATTTTTCAATATCTTTGAGTTGACCAATAACAAAATAACATAGATAATACTTGTTTTTCAGTCTTTGAATATGGTATTTTGTGTTATCAATAAGAGGTACATCATTAATATCTTCATAGATCCCATCCATGCATGTGTACTCATCCATAACAACAAAGTTTCCATCAATCATCCTATACAGCCCTTCATTATCAATAATATCAATGCCATTTTCTTCCATAGGTTCAACTTCAATTCCATCACCTTCACCATCTCTACCATAAATTGCAATAT
>ML814875.1:41016-53541 GCA_009831015.1 Picea engelmannii | reverse complement strand
TAATCTAAGAATTCAATTCTATCTACCTGCAACTACTACTATAAATGCCTCTGTCTATCTCATATGAGAGTGTATGGCTCGAGGTCTGATTACATTTTTATCAAGGCGCCTAAATTAAATGATCTCATTTATATTCAGCGCATCAACTTCAAGGGGAAAATTTAAAAATTCAAAAACCTGTGTTGGACGTCTTCCAGCTGTCTTCTGCTTCCACGTTGGCTTTGCTTGTCATGAGGGATGCTCCTGCATCATTTGCCTTGCTTCGGCTGTGAGGAGTTTTTAGATCCAAACTCTCGCCTCTTCTATTTAAATTCCTGCTTGATCTTGACAACATATATATAAGTCGTACCCAATGAGGCAATGTCCAGAAGCTCCATTTTTGTTTGAATGTATTTATGCAAAAAATCGTTGTATTTTAGCACCAGATGTTGCTCAGAGTCTTAGATACCCAATTTGGTGCGCAGGGAATGGAAAATATTGGTGAAATATGCTACTGTATAGTCCATTTCCTAACGTAGGGTGGTCCATCTGGTGTATTGGTCCTCATAGCTTCCAACAGGGTAGTATTGTTCTTTAATAACATCCCGAAAGGAAACCCATGTATGGGCGACCACAAATATTGCAGATTCCTTTATGGCCCTTTGCTTAGAGTAAGTATCCCACCAGTCCTTAACATGGGGGATGGCCATGAGGAGTGAAAAAGTAATATTTTTCCTATCAGAAAAAATGTGGACTGAAAAATACCCTTCAATCATATTCAACCATTTATCTACAACATTTGTATCTATCAGTCCTTCAAATAATGGAATATTAAAATTTACTTGTACCTTGAAGGGGGTTGCATGGCCACTTGATGAAGATGCTTCTCTTGTGGGCAGTCGCCGAAGGATTTGTGAAAAGTTGTCCATCATTTCGTTGATTTGTCGTGCAAGGGCTTCCTCGAGCAACATTTTAAAAGGATATCCTACTCCATCATATTTATTTTTGTCCCCCATGGGTTTTTGTCGGCCTTGGTGAAACTGATCTTGCAAAGGCTCGATTGGTTTGAGACCCAACTTCTTGTACCCAGATCCTGTCGAGGACATGCACGAAGAAAAATAAATGAAGTGAAGACCACACTGATACCACTGATCCGAATTTAGGAGTGGAATGAACTAATTAACAGACTGGATACAATAAAAACGGAGATATGGAGAACAACACAGATATCCAGTGAACAACATCTTCTATTGAATCAATGAAATAGGATGAAACTGTAAAACTGCAGAATTGAAACAACTTGCTCAAATGGTGGTAGTTATCTCTGAGAATAGATGTGGTTGCTACGTGCATCCATCTGAGAAAAATGATTACAATGAGGCTCCATAGGCCTTTTTAACATTACTCATGAATGCCAAAAACCTAGACATCCAAAAACCTAAACCTAAGAGGTGAAATTCCAAAAGTCATGAGGGCCCCGATAGGTAATTTGGTACCTTAACTTCCCGAGGTCGTAACTTTTGCATGCAACCTCTGTTTTAGGCACGTGATAGGTCGTTGGAAAGGTCTTTTCGAGAACTACACATTATGTTGTCAAACTCTGACTTCGTCTACAGTTTGACTATGGCAAGCCAAAAAAAATTGTTTAGGACCCCAAAACGACGCTAGAAGTATAGAAATATGTGCTAACATGAAAACATACAAGATAAGCTAGTTGGATTAGGTGGAAGGCCACCAATATCCACCTAGAATATGTGTAGGGATTCAGACAACCCTGGAAGTGTAGAACCCACAATTACAAAGAAGTACATAAGAATGTGTTGAACTAAAAATTGTCAAGAGGAGCCAGTTGTAATAGGTGGGTGGCCACTAATATCCATCTTCACTTATTTTTCTTCGTGCATGTCCCCGACAAGATATGGGTAAAAGAAGTTGGGACTCGAACCAATTGATCCTTTGCAATATCAGTCACATTGAGCCTAACAAAAACCCATGGGGGATGAAAAGAAAGATGATGGACCAGGAGTTCCTTTTAAAATATTTCTCGGGGAAGCCCTTGCATGACAAAGGAATGAAATGATGGAAAACTTTGCACAAATCCTACTGTGGTTTCCCACATGAGAAGAATCTTCATTAAGCGGCCATGCAACCCCCTTCAAGGTACATGTAAATTTTGATATTCCATTATTTGAAGGACTAATATATGCGAATGTTGTAGATAAATGGTTGAATCTGCTCGAAGGGTATTTTTTGGTCCACAAATTTTTCGATAGTGAAAATATAACTTTTGCACTCCTCAAGGTCGTCACCCATGTTAAGGACTGGTGGGATACTTACTCTAAGAAAATGGTCGTAGAGGAATTTGCAATATTTGTGGTTTCCCCTAAATGAGATTCCTTCTGGGATGCCATTAAAGAACAACACTACCCTGTTGGAAGATACAAGGACCAAAACACCAGATGGACCACCCTGTGTCAAGAAAGGGACCATACAATACCATATTTCACCAATATTTTCCATACCCTGCACACCAAATTGGGTATCAAAGACTCTGAGAAAAATATAGTACTCAAATACCACGGTTGTTTGCATAAATACATTCAAACAAAAATGGAGTTTCCAGACATTGCCTCGTTGGGTATGGCTTATAGATATGTTGTCAAGATCGAGCAGGAATTTAAGCAGAAAAGGAGAGAGTTTGGATCTGCAAACTCCACACAGTCGAAGCACGACAAAGGTGGCCCCAACCCACAGAACAAAGGACAAAACAAAGATAGCCACTCTCAGGACAACCAGTCCAAGCCGCAACACAAGAAGGATAAAGAGAAGATGAAGGACATGAGAAAATGGTGTGAATACCATAAAATCCCTTAGCACAACACCAAAGAGTGTTTCTCCAAGTTGTCACTCGTGGTCGAGCTGAAGGATTCTGAATCAGAGGTCGATTCTAAGTCTAAATCAAATCCAGAAGGAGGGAAGTGGATTATCGATGTTGAACCCAGTGCCACTGTCGCTACCACCAAAGTCCAGCTAAGAAAACCAGAAGAACCAGAGAAGGGGTGTAACACCTCGGGTTTTGAACCCCCATCTTAAATAACTTATTATTACAACGTTGAGAGGCTAGAGGGCCCAAACAATTAAAAGAGGCTAGTGTGCCTAAGAAATGTAATGTTTTGATTGTTATTAATAATAAACACATCATTGGTTGCTAGACGGACAAGGACTAGAGTTATAGGGGGCTATGATTCCACAAGAGAGGGGGCTTGAGGGGCTAAATGTTTATTTCTTATTTTAATTACCCTTTTGTATAAGGGAGTGTATCAGTTACGTGAGATTCTTTGGGGAGGCTAGGAGTTTCTTGATTCCCCATGAAATACTTAAACCTGCCCCTGGTCTTTTGGGTGGGGTTGGTTGTTGGCTCATTTGCTCCTTCACTTCTCCTTTCATTCCATTCTTTCCCTCACGCATTCATTCACTAATTGTTCATTGTTTTCACACCTTGGGGTGGAGATCTCACTCCATTCATTTTCGTCACCCGTTCATCTTCCTCATTCGTGTCTTGGCTTGGGAAAGGGAAACAAACTGCTAAAAAAGTAGCCATGGTATCATTGGTTGTAGAGGTTTCTAGTGTAATCTAGCCATGACTTGAGGCCTGCATGTCTGACATGCGTTGTCTTGTGTCCTGAGAGTTCGAGCATTGAGATTCTAGACCAGTTGCATTGGAGCCCTAGAAGGAGAAGGACTTCCTGAGGGACTGTCTGGCAAAGAAGGGTGGAGGTCCATTCTCTTGGGTGGTGCAGGTTGGGTAGAAGAGAGTTGGGTACTTGGATTGTTGTGAGTGTTGGGAAAGTCTATGAGAGCTTGAGTGTTGACTGGTTTGGGAAGCCAAGTAACACTCTTGAACCATCCTCGTGGATTCATAGCCCTGGCTCGGGGGTGAAACTATTGTTGAGATTTGGAGCAGTAGTGTCTATGGTTGGGTGGAACGTCCTTGGTCTATAGCTAGTTGGTGTCTTATTTTATAAAGATAAATGCTCTTTGTTATGTTATTATTTATTTGTATATGAATGTATTATGATGTGTATTTATTTATCATTTAATTGAATCTTTAGAATATGCATGCTTGTTGTTTATTGTTGTGCATGTTGTTAGATCTTTTCTTTTATGTGTCCTTATTAATTTAAAAAGGTATCGGTAATAGAAAGAAGTCAAAGGGGTGGATTGAAGGTAGTGTACCCCAGCATGTGGGTGGCATAGTGTGTTACAGATTGGTATCAGAGCTTCTGGTTGAAACATTGGGCCGGTATGGGTAGGGTCTTTTGGTCAAAGTCTCGTGGTTGAGATCAAATTCTGACCGTGAAGTTGAAAAGCTATGGAGGAATGGTGTTGCAGAATTTACGCAAGAGCTAGAATTCCAGATATCCTTTGTAAGGGTTCGAAGGATCGTGACCATCCCTTTCGAATTTGGGAGCGATCGCCATTGTGGGATCAAGAGAGATCCGAGATCATTGGATCGGAGTGCAGGTGAACAAGGGTCGTCCGATGAAGGTGTAGCCAAGGTTAAGTCACCACTGTTAGATTTCATTGGAGAGAAATCGATGGTGGGGAGGCATTGCATGGATCGGGAATGAAATCAAAGCGTGAACAAGTTGTGATCCCGCAATCGCTTAGGATCGTTGATCTTGTTAGATCAACATATCAACGGTGAATATTGATCCCACTACGGACGATCATATTCGCTTGGTGGAGATCGGAAAGGAAATTAAAGAGTGAGTGAGTTGAGTCTCTACAATCACTAGTGGTCATTGATATTCAAGAAGGGGGCACGTGTCAGGCGATCTCATGCTCCAAGAGGAAGCAAGAAGAATCTGAGTGAGTAAAGCACTCCCAAATCCTAAAGATCCAAAGAGTCGGAGTAGATACAAACCATTGATTGAAGTGGACATGTGGCAGGATGTCCTGCACTCTGGCGGATAACCACTTCATAAGAAAGACGGATGTGAAAATCCAGAACTCCTGAAGGCCCGAAGCCTGGAGTTCATTTAGACCATCCATCAACAAGGACACACGGCACCATATCTCTCACTTCAGAGACTTAGTACTCCAGAAGGTTTTGCAGAGAGAAGTACTAGGGAAAGAACTACCCAAAGTCTCGAAGTCTAGAGTTAATATGGACTATCTGATAAGGGAGACACACATCGGTAGATTGGCCAGTTCGTGAATTCGGAGTTTGAGAGAATTGGAGTGTGCCAGTATGAAAATTCTCAAAGCCTGAAGAGTTGAAGTGGTGGGGCATGATGACATCACCTGGAGGTGATGTGGACCTCGAAAGGTTAATCAATTCAAAAATTCAGAGTTCGGGAGACTTGAGGAGTGCAAGCGTAAAATATTCCGAAGCCCAAAATTTCGAAGTGACATGGCTCACGGACGTCACTTGGGATGACATGGACACACGGGATGTGTGTCACGTGTCAGCAAGTTTTGAACCTATGGAGGATTGAAATTTTAGTTAGAATGTGACATGTGTCACCCACCTGATTGGACCACGTGTCCGCTTCAAGTATTTCACCTTGTGGCGACAGATCGTGCAGTCTAGAGACTAGGCACTCCAGAGGAAAAATATGTGACAGTTTACATTGGGTTGAGAACTCCTGAAGGCTCGAAGGTCAGAGTACATATCGATCGTTGATCGCAGAAGAAATGTGGAAGTAGATCTCGCAGGGGTTCGGAGGATCGACACTTTGAGAGAAAGTGAAGGTGGAGAGTTTGAAACTCCCAAATCCCGAAGAGTCGAAGCGATTCACAGTCGTTGATCTATGAGAGACATGCGTCGACGGATCATCTAATTTGGGTGAAAGCACTCTAGGAGAAAGTGAAGGTGGATATTTTGAAACTCCTGAAGCCCAAAGAGCCGAATCAATTCATAGTCGTCGATCTACGGGAGGACATGCGTCGACAGATTGTGAACTTCGTGTGCAAGTATTCCAGGAGGAAGCAAGCGGGGAAAGTTGAGACTTCCGAAGGTCGAAGTACCGAAGTGGACTAGAGCCATTGATTTGAGGTGGACACGTGGCACCTGATCTAGAACTTCGGGTACAAAGTACTCCGGGGGAAAGCAGAGGTTGAAAGTGTCGAACTCCCGAAGCGCAGAGTCCTGAAGTGGATCTCGATCATTGATCATGAATGAGGACAAGGATCGTTGATCTGCTCTTAGCTGAAGGTTCTGAAGTTGTGAAGCACGAGGAAGGATTTGGTCGCATTTTTGAGTCGTGGTCACCTGGGGAAGTGGTTTGAAGGGAGTTCATGTGCAGAATTAAATTATGTAACGACTAACGGATAACATGGAAGTGTTATACAGTGCAGATTAATACATACATGTTCTTCATAAATTGAGAAGAAAAATGACTCGTAACATGGTTTGGAAAATTTTGTTTATCATATGCATAATTCTAACAAAATGGTCACTTGCACATTTTGTAGAATTAAGAGATTAAACATATCATCTCATAATGAAGATTCGATATATGGGAGAAGGTGAGGAAGCCTCCAGCCATGAAAGATAGGTCGAAGGCCAGAATACCATAGGTGGTAATGCAGAGACAGAGTCCAATGGATGCAAGGGAAGAGGAGAGCAGGAAACATTAATAGAAACTGTAAGAAGCCTGAAAATAGAAGTGTAGAGCTACAAAGCAGACAATGAGAGATTGATGAGAGAGAAAAGTTAGATAAATGCTCGATTGTTGCAGATCTTAAATCAGTTGCAGAGGAAAACAAAGAAGGGATCAAACTCAAAACAAGAGGAACAAGGTGGGTTTCATGAAAGAAAAGAGGATCGTGGAAGAGCTGGTTATTTAGGAAGTGCCAACAGAACTCATAGACACCACTCACCTCCTTACTCAGAAAGAAATTTTTATGCATTGGAAGTTTCCATAAGCAGTCTAGAGATGTCTCAGGTTAGGCACTAGAGAAGGAAACAAGAAGTGGATATTTTTCAAGGAGAGTTGAGGAAGATTAATCCACCCTCCTTCGATGGTGAAAAAGAAAAGGAAGACAATGTTGAAGCATGTTTTCTTGGACTCGGGAGATATTTTCAATTGCATAACTATTCATCAAACCCAGAAGTTGGGATTGCCACCTACCATTTACATGGGAAAGCTACAATGTGGTGGGATCAACTGAAGCAAGTCGAACATATTAATGAGAATAGGATCACTTGGAAGCAGATAGCAGTTGAAGAAGTACTTCCAAAAGGAGTACCTCTCAAAGAATTTCTATGACAATAAAATGCAGGAGTTCTTTGAACTCAGGCTGGGAAGCATGACTATGGCAGAATATGAGAAGAAGTTCTTGGGATTGTTAAAATATGTCAGGTTCATTGATGATGAGAAGATGAAAATACAAAGATTTCTGAGTGGACTGCCAACCTTTTATAAAGAAAATATTAGGTATGATGAGCCCAAGACCTTAACTGGGGCCATCAAAAAGGCTAAATACATGTATGAGCAAGGCTAGGGAAGAGAATCCTTGCAGAAATGTTGGAAGGATAAGAATAAGGAGAAGTTTGATCAGAGGAGGAAAGGATTCAAACCTCCCTTCAATAGGAATGAACCTAATAGAAATCATCAAGATCAGTATTATAAGGGTGAATCCAAGAAAGAAGACTCCTTGGGAAAAAGGGGAAGACCACCAATCCAATGTTGGGGATGCAAGGAAGATCACATGTACAAGGATTGCCCACATAGAAAGGACAGAGTGAAGACTATGCACAACGTCCAAGAGGCTACAATAGTCGAAGATATGGGAAGAATCTATGTAGCTTTAGATGATTGACAAGCAGAGTACCAGTCCAATATGATCGAGGTGGAAGGTAAGATCATAAATCAACATGTTGTTATTTTAATTGATTCAGGAGCAAGTCATTGTTACATTGATCCTAAAATAGTGGATAGATTACATTTGGAGAAAAGTAAGCTTGGAAAATCAAGTTTGATTCAACTAGCCACTAGAACCAAAAGGAGAATCCATGATATGGTCAAAAGTTGTTCCATAAGTCTTAATGGTGTGAATACTAGTGTTGATCTGAATATCATACCCTTGGGGTCTTATGATATTCTAAATTGAATGGATTGGTTGGACAAGCATCATGTTGTCTTAGATTGTCATAGCAAGACATTTGCATGTCTTGATCGAGATGGAAAATAGAGCACTGTGAAAGGAGTTCCAAGACCCATCTCTATAAGGGAGATTCCAGCCTTACAACTGAAGAGATGTTTTAGAAAAGGATGTCAATTGTATGCAACTCATATGGAAGAGACAGAAAATAAAAAGGGGCCAAGCCTTGAAGACTTCTCGGTACTACAGGAATTTGAAGATGTATTCCAAGAAATACCAGGGTTGCCACCAAGAAGGGAGATAGACTTATCAATTGATCTAGTGCCTAGATCCTCCCTGGTGTCAAAAACACCTTACAGAATGAGCACACCAAAGTTAAAATAATTACAAATGAAGTTGGAGGAATTGTTGGAGCAAGGGTACATACGTTCAAGTGTTTCACCTTGGGGAGCACCAGTACTTTTTGTCAAAAAGAGGGATGGAACCTTGAGGTTGTGTATTGACTTTCGACAACGTTTCACCTTGGGGAGCACCAATACTTTTTGTCAAAAAGAGGGATGGAACCTTGAGGTTGTGTATTGACTTTCGACAACTGAACAAATATACTATAAAGAACAAGTATCCTCTACCCATAATTGATGACCTTTTTGATCAGATATGAGGAGAAAAAATATTTTCGAAGATTGATCTGAGGTCAGGATACCATCAGGTAAGGATCAAGGAAGAAAATATTCATAAGACAACCTTTAGGACCAGGTATGGGCATTATGAATTTGTAGTGGTGCCATTTGGACTGACCAATGCACCAGTTGTCTTTATGTGCTTAATGAATGGCATATTCAGAAATTATTTGGAGAAGTTTGTCATAGTGTTCTTGGATGACATACTTATTTATTCTAACTCTGAATATGAGCATGAACATCACTTAAGACTGGTATTGCAACTATTGAGAGAACATCAATTGTATGCCAAGTTGAGTGTGTTATTTTTATCAAAAGCATATCCATTACTTGGGACACATTATTTCAGAGTAGGGCATAGTAGTAGATCCAGAGAAGATTGAAGCCATTAGAGGATGGCCAACACCCAGAAATGTGTCAGAAGTCATATATTTTATGGGATTAGTTGGTTACTACAGAAGGTTCATGGTAAGGTTCTCTAAGATTGCTCATCCCATCACTTCTTTGCAAAAGAAGGGAACTAAATTTGAATGGACACCTAAGTGTGAAGAGAATTTTAATCTGCTAAATGAATTACTTACTAGTGCACTTGTGTTAAATATTGCTGACCCAAATGAAAGTTTTGTGGTATGTACAGATGCATGTTAGGAAGGACTTGGGGGAATCCTCATGCAAAATGAAAATGTCATTGGTTATGAGTCTAGAAAGCTTAAGGAACATGAGAGGAACTATGCCACACATGACTTGGAGCTTACTGCTATTGTCCACGCCTTGAGGATGCGGAGGCATTACCTCATGGGGAAGAGATTTGAATTAAGAACATACCACATTGGCCTGGAGTATTTTTTTGAACAACCAACCTTGAATGCCAGGCAAACAAGATGGCTGGAATTTTTAAGTGAATATGACCTCGATATCAAGCATATCAAAGGAAAATAGAATAAAGTTGTCGATGCACTTAGTATAAGAGTGCATCTCATGCATGATACTGTTGTCAGTATGCATCAGTCAGACTTGAAGAGCAGAATTTTAGATGATCTTGTTACGGATTAGCATTACCTACAGGTAAAGGAAATCTTACAGCAAGGAGATGTACACCAAAAATTAAAGGAGTATGAGATAGAGGAAGATGGATTACTTATTCATAAGAATAGAATCTATGTTCCTAGTTCCGAAGAACTGAGGAATTTGGTATTGAAGGAAATGCATGATGTTCCTTATGCTGGACATCATAGTTACCAGAAAACTATTACAACAATAAGAAGCCAATTCTTTTGGCCGGGAATGAAAAAGGATGTTGCTAATTACATCGCTCGATGTATGGAATGTCAGAAGGTGAAGGCTGAGCATAGGCACCCAGTGGGTTTGTTGCATCCATTACCAATCCCAGAGAAGAAATGGGAAGTGATAACCATTGATTTCATAACTAAATTACCCAGGACAGCAAGACAACATGATCCAATCATGGTAGTGGTTGACAAATTAAAAAAGGTTGCTCATTTGTTCCTGTAAAAGCAACCCATACAACGACTAATATTGCAGAAATTTACATGAGAGATATTGCTAGGTTGCATGAGATACCTAGGACAATTGTCTCGGACAGAGATACAAAGTTTACCTCCAATTTCTGGAAGGGAATGTTTAAAGGATTTGGTACAAATCTAAACTTTATCACATCATACCATCCACAATTAGATGGACAAATAGAGAGGGTCAACCGAGTAATTGAAGATATGTTGAGAATGTATGTGATGGATAAGCCATCTAAGTGAGAAGATTACTTACACTTGGTTGAGTTTGCATATAATAATGGGTATCAAGATTCATTGAGCATGAGCCCATATGAAGCTTTGTATGGTAGGAAATGCAATACTCTAGTGATTTGGGACAACCCAACAAATAGAGTGGTACTTGGGCCAGAGTTTCTCAATGATATGGAAGAACAGATGGATAAGATCAAGCAGAATTTAAAGGCAGCTCATGATAGACAGAAAGTTTATGCAGATAAGAACAGGACAACTAGAGAATTTAAAGTAGGGGAGCATGTACTTTTGAAAGTGAATCCCAAGAAAAGATCCTTGAACTTGGGTAGTTGTACAAAGTTGGTAGCCAGATTTTGTGGTCTATTTGAAATATTGGACAAAATAAGGCCAATTGCATACATGCTTGCATTGTCTGCTTCCATGAATGTGCATAATGTATTTCATGTCTCTTTACTAAATAAATATGTACATGATCCTAACCATGTTATTGATTGGCATCTGATTTAGGTAGAGACAGAGGGAGACTTTCAGGTCCATACGGTGCGGGTATTGGACAAAAAGGTCAAAATGCTCCAAAATCGAGTTATAGAGCTGGTAAAAGTTCAATGGACCTACTACGGTCCTGAAGATGCTACCTGGGAGCATGAAGATGCCATGCGGGCAGAGTACCCACAACTTTTTGAATAAATTTTGAGATTCCAATCTCTATTTTGTATATGCACTGAGGACAGTGCCAAAATAAGGGGGAGGGGATGTAACACCATGGGTTTTGAACCCCCATTTTAAATAATGTATTGTCACAATGATAAGAGGCCAGAGGGCCCAAACAATTAAAAGAGGCTAGTGTGCCTAAGAAATGTAATGTTTTGAACATTATTAATAATAAACACATCGTTGGCTACTAGACAGACAAGGACTAGAGTTATAGGGGTCTATGACTCCACAAGAGAGGGGGCTTGCGGGGATAAATTTTTATTTCCTATTTTAATTACCCTTTTTTCTAAGGGAGTGGATCAGTTATGTGAGCTTCTTGGGGGAGGCCAAGAGGTTCTTGATTCCCTACGAAATACTTAAACATGCCCATGGTTTGTTGGGGGGGTTGGTTGTTAGCTCGTTCGCTCCTTCACTTCTCCTTTCATTCCATTATTTCCCTCACGCATTCATTCATTGATTATTCATTGTTTTTGCACCTTGGGGTGGAGATCTCACTCCATTCATTTCTATCACCCATTCATCATCCTCATCAGTGTCTTGTCTTAGGAAAGTGAAACGAACTGCCAAAAGAGTATCCATGGTATCATTGGCTGTAGAGGTCGCTGGTTTAATCCATCCATGACTTGAGGTCTGCATTTCTGAGATGTTTTGGCATGTGTCCAACTCTGTCCACGGCTATGAGTCCTGAGAGTTCCAGCATTGATTTTTTGGACCAACTGCATTGGAGCCCTGGAAGGAGAAGGACTGCCTGAGGGATTGCATGGCAGAGAAGGGTGGAGGTCCATTCTCTTGGGTGGTGCAGGCTGGGTAGAAGAGAGTTAGGTACTTGGATTGTTGTGAGTGCTAGGAAAGCATGTGAGAGCTTGAGTGTTGATTGGTTCGGGAAGCCAAGTAACACTCTGGAACCATCCTTGTGGATTCATAGCCCTGGCTCGGGGGTGATACTGCTGTTGAAATTTGGAGCAGTAGTGTCTACGGTTGGGTGGAACTTCCTTGGTTTGGAGCCAGTTGGTGTCTTATTTTATAAAGATAAGTGCTCTCTGTTATGGTATTATTTATCTGTATATGAATGTATTCCGCTGTGTATTTATTTATCGTTTAATTGAATCTTTAGAATATGCATGATTGTTGGTTATTATTGTGCATGTTGTTAGATCTTTTCTTTTATGTGTCCTTATTAATTTAAAAAGGTATCGGTAAGAGAAAGAATTCCAAGGGTGGGTTAGAAGGTAGCATACCCTGGCTTGTGGGTGACGGGGTGTGTTACAAAGGGGAAC
>ML814875.1:27501-40916 GCA_009831015.1 Picea engelmannii | reverse complement strand
TTGTCGAACACCTTCAACAAACCACAACCAAAAGAATAAAATAATGAAAGGGTTGATCCATGCTTCCTTTTGTTTATATGGGAATATTTGAATATGAAAAAAAAATGTTATCACACATCCAATATTATCCCTAGGATTTCAATAGTATTGTAGATAACCGATGCCCATTCTATTGTATACTACATTACATGACTATCCATGGATAATCATGTATCCTTAAGGCACATAATTCATATACAAAATGATGGAAAAGAAGAACCTCAAGTTGGGCTCCTTACATTCTTCCCCACTAAAATCATTGACGTCCTCGTCAAATAGCCCCATCATCTCATCCAAGGAAAGGGGTGTTGGTGGTGAAGAGAGGCTTATGCAATTCCCACATTCGAACATCGCTCTAATACCAATTGTAATTGGGCTAGACTTATCACACTTGAGCTTCCCATACCACTCAAAAAGTCTAGTTGTTTCATGGCACTAGCATGACCTCCCCAGTTTGGCATGACCATTAACCCACTCGTATCACCTAGAATACATCTAACCAACCTGTCCTGGCCAAAACCAAGCCAAACATTTTTAATTGTGCATAAGTTAGAGTGCTCGTTTCACCATGGATGATGCTACATCATTTTCTCCCAACCATATGAAACCTACTATTTCCTTCCCCGAGCCAAGCATAATTTACAACCAATTTCCCAATGTGTGATTGTACTATCATCCATTTAAGTCTTCACATGATAGTCACTGAAGATCATATTCCTACTCTATAATGCATTCACATATCTTTGATGCATATATCATTGTTGTCGCCTTGCCATCGCCAACACAAAATATACCACATTTCCAAGTCATGTCATCCTCCACCAAATCCCATTATGTGACACCTCACCGATCAATTGTCCATCCTACTTGACAAGACTTCCTTGGTCCTCCTAGCCAACATGCTAGTAACCATCCTAATTGTCTCATGCATAATTGTGAGTTGGCCACCAAGGCTATCAAAGTATATGGACTCACCATGCAACTTATGAATTATTCTCGATGCAGCCTTTGTCATGCCATTGCCAATGACACCTAAAATTAGGGTCCTTACATTCCCCCCCACTCAAAATTGTTGACGTCCTTGTCACCACAACCCCATCAACTCATCCAATGAAAGGGGTGTTAGTGGTGAAGAGAGTCTTCCACATTTCCCACATTCAACCATTTTTCCGATACCAATTGTCACAAGGCTAGACTTATCATGCTTGAACATCCCATACCACTCGAGAAGTCTAGTCGTTGCATGGAACTTTCATGACCTCATGAGTTGGGCATGACCATCAACCCACTTGTGTCACCTGGAGTATGTATAATTGACATGTCCTAGATGAACCCAAACCATGCATATTTAACCGTGTGAAATTTAGAATGATCGCTTCACCATAGGTAATGTTGCACCATCACCACCCAATCATAGAAAACCTACTATCACCTCCCCCAAGCCAATCATACTTAAACAACTGACTGCCCAATGTGTAATCGTGCTATCATCCATCTAAGCCTACACATGATAGTCATTGAAGATCATGTTCCTAATCCATAAGGCATTCACATATCTTCAACACACATATCACCATTGTCACCTTACTATGGAAAACACACAATCTACCACATTTCCAAGTCACGATGTCCTCCATCAAATCCTACTATGCGACACCTCATGGATTGATCATCTGTCTTACTCAACAAGACATCCTTGGTCCTCCTATCTAATGTGCTAGTACATCGTCCTAACTTTCTCACACATCATTGTGAGTTAACCACCAAGGATACCAAAGTATATGGACTCGTCATGCAACTTGCCAAGTATGCCTAGTGCGCCCTTCATTGTGCCATTTCCAATGGCACCTCAAGTCAGGGTCCTTACATTGTCCCCCCACCTAAAATCATTGACATCCTCATCAACATGGCCCCATTAGCTCATCCAATGAAAAGGGTGTTGGTGGTGAAGAAAGACTATTGTAGTTCCCACATTTGAACGTTTTTCATATACCAATTGTAGCAGGGATAGACTTATTATGTTTGAGCATCCCATACCACTCAAGAAGTATAGTCACTACGCAACAATGACATGATCTTGCGAGTTGGGTGTGACCATCAACCCACTTGTATCACCTGTAATACGCCTAATTGACATGTCCTGGTTGAACCTAAGCCAAACATCTTTAACCATGTGGAAGTTAGAATGCTTGTTTCATCATAGGTAATGTTGCACCATTACCACCCAACCATAGGAAACCTACTATTGCCTCCCCTGAGCCAAACATACTTGAAAAATCGACTACCCATTGTGTGATCGTGCTATCATCCATCTAAGCCTACATGTGATAGTCATCGAAGATCATGTTCCTACTCCATAAGGCATTCACATATCTTTGACACACATATTATTGTTGTCACCTTTCCATGGACAACAAATAATCTACCACATTACCAAGTCGTGTTGTCCTCTACTAAAGCCTGCTATGCAACACTTTGTCAATCGATCATTTGTCCCACTCAACAAGACATCCTTGGTCCTCTTAGCTGACGTGCTAGTGCACCATCCTAATTGTCTCACACATCATCGTGAGTTGACCACCAAGGTTACCAAACTATATGGACTCGTCGTGCAACTTGCCAAGTATGCCTAGCGTGCCCTCCATCGTACCATTTCCAATGACACCTCAAGTCTAGGCCCTTACATTCTCCCCCACTTCAAATCGTTGACATCCTCATCAACATGGCCCCATTAGCTCATCTGATGAGAGGGGTGTTGGTGGTGAAGAGAGACTTCCACAATTCCCACCTTCGAATGTTGCTCTAATACCAATTTTCATAGGGATAGACTTATCGTGCTTGAGTGCCCCATACCAGTCAAGAAGTCTAGTCGTTGAGCAACATTGACATGACCTTGCAAGTTGGGCATGACCATTAACCCACTCGTATCACCCAGAATATTCCTCACCAACATGTCTTGGTCGAACCCAAGCCAAGCATATTTAACCATATATAAGTTAGAGTGCTCATTTCACCATAGGTGATGCTGCACTATACCCACCCAACCATAGTCAACCTACTATTGCCTCCCTTGAGCCAATCATACTTGAATAACCAACTGCCCAATGTGCTCTCGTGCTATCATCCATCTAATCCTAGGGGTGATAATCATTGAAGATAATATTCCTACTCTGTAAGGCATTCACATATCATTGACACACATATCACTGTTGTCACCTTGCCATGGACAACACACAATCTACCACATTGGCAATTCATGTCGTCCTCCACCAAAGTCTATTATGCGACACCTCGTTAATTGATTATCCATTCTACTAGACAAGACATCCTTGGTTCTCCTAGTCAACGTGCTAGTACATTGTCCTAACCATCTCACGCATCACTGTGAGTCAACCACCAAGGCTACCAAAGTATATGGACTCACTGTGCAACTTGCCAAGTATGCTCGATGCACTCTTCATCGTGCCATTGCCAATGGTACCTCAAGTCGAGGTCCTTACAAAGGAGATCTCATCCAAGGCATGTTTGATATTGCCATTAAAAAGGAAGTGGGATGGTTGTAGAATTTGTTATGCAATTCATTATAAAAGATTCACTCTAAATGCAAAAGGGAAAGCAAATCAACAATGCAAAACCAAAACAATCAAGCCATCCATATAAGAAAAAAATACAAACACATAAGTAGAACCCTAGTATGTCTCCATTGCATTCATCAATAGAAAGATTATGATCATCATACATCACAAAAGGGGCACATGACCTTAGATCATAGGCACATAGTGCTTAGAGCTTTGGATAATACACTAGACTAACATAATGATTAATAACCACAACCAACAACCTCTGTCCTCTTAGGAACAATCATATAATTGACTTCCACTAAGTTGGATAGATTTTGCACCATTATTCTCTAGCAAAAGAGTTGATCAATGTCTTTATGGACGAAGGTTTGCACACTTAGCATTCCATGCTATCCTCAAAGATCCTCATGCTTCCTTGGGTTCCTTCTTGATTTGCTATGTTGTCTAACTGGGTTTGTTGCATAAACAACTCTAAATGTACAATGACTTCAAAAAGTTACAAAACTAGCCATAGCACTACATGATTGTTCATTGTGCACACTTTCATCCCCACTTTCGTGAGGGATGAAGGTGTGCATTTTAATACGCACACATGTACAAATTCAAAACTTCACCCATTGAGAAGGTGAGTAGAAGATGAAGTGTACTAACACCCTTCATCCGTTTTGATTTTAAATCTATAAATGTAAATACAAAGTCTCGAAATCCTATTGGAGATGTCTCATGTCACTTGGATTTGCAAACAATTCACAATTAAATTATGCAACTATCCAAAGTTTCTTCAATAAAATGAACCCTATTTTCATAAAACAAAATCTTTGAAAAGAAAACTCAATTTCTTGTATTTTCTATAAAAATCAAATCTTAGTTTTTGCTACCACTTGATGCGAGTAATGCAATGTGAAGTAAGTTTTGGAAAGTCAAATTAAACAAATGAAAAGCAATGTAATGTAAGTAGGAAAGTCAAATTTAACACTGGTTGGAAGCTTTGATGCAATGGAGCAACCCAGAACCAAATTGTTACAGGTATGTTGTTGCTCTTTCTTATGCTGGCCTCTTTAACTACTCACTACTGTCGATGGCACGGCCATTGGCTTTTCCTAAGAAAATGAGTTATTTCTCTAAGCTACTGCATCAACAAAGTAATCCCTCTGTAATTACAACTGCCACTATTGGCTTTATACCGAAAACATTGAAAATTTTTAGCAAAGAACTGCGAGGTAGCCATTATGAAAGTGGCATTCACGAAGATGATAACATACTGCATGAAGAGGTGCCAATGAATGGAACTTTGGATGTTTTATATACTGGTCATCAAAGAGGCATTTGGACAGACTCCTATACCTATTGTTGCCTATTGCAGGACTGCATTTATGGGAAAAAGATTGCAGAGGGCAAGGGTTTGCATGCCCACATGATCAAAGATGCATTCGAACCAGACGTTTTTCTGAGCACAAAACTTGTCATTTTTTATGCCAAGTGTGGGGATCTGGAGGATGCACGCCATCTATTTGACAAAATGCCTAAACGAAATTCCGTCTCATGGAATGCTCTGCTTGCAGAATACTCTCGGCATGGGTTGGAGGAAGAGGCTATAAGTCTTTTTGGGAAAATGGGAGAGGCAAACACGACGCCGGATGAGTTTTCTCTTGGAAGTGTTCTCAAGGTATGTGCTAGTTTAGTAGCACTAGAACTGGGGAAGCAAGTGCATGCCCACATTATCAGAAGTGGGTTTGGGTTTAATGTTGTTCTCATGACTGCTCTTGTTGACTTCTATGCAAAATGCAAATGCATGGAGGATGCACGCCGAGCATTTGATCAAACGTCTCTGAGAGATTTGGTGTCTTGGACTGCCATTATTGCAGGTTATATGCAGCAAGGGAATTGTAAGGAGGCCCTGGATCTCTTTTGTAGATTGCCTTGGTCTGGCATCAAGCCCAACAAGGTCACATTTCGTACTGCCTTAAAGGCATGTGCTGGCTTAGGTGACCTAGAGCAAGGCAAGCAGATCCATGCCCAGATGGTTATAAATGGATTTAAGTTACATTTAGTTTTAGGGAATGGCCTCACTGACATGTATGCTAAGTGTGGAAGCCTCCACAATGCGCGCCTTGTATACAAGATAATGTGCGAAAGGGATGTGGTCTCATGTAATACAATGATTGCAGGATATGCCCAACAAGGGCATGGCGAGGAAGCTCTGAAACTCTTCTCTGAAATGCAGATGATGGGGATTAAACCCGATGGTTTCACCTTTTCTAGTGCTATTGGTGCCTGTGCTAGCTTGGCATCTATGGAACAGGGTAAGCAGGTCCATGCTTGCATAATTAGTAGTGGTTTTGTATCAGATGTTGTGTTAGGCAGTACCCTTGTCGACATGTATGCTAAATGCGGGAGCATAAAGGAGGCTCGACAAGTGTTTGACTTTATACCCCAGAGGGATGTGGTCTTATGGACTGTTATTGTTACAGCCTATGGCAAGCACGGATTTGGCAAAGAGGTTCTCCAACTCTTTGAAGAAATGAAGCAATCAGGCTTGAAGCCCGACGATGTCACCTTCTTGGCTGTTCTGACTGCTTGCAGCCATTCAGGTCTAGTGAATGAAGGTTGGCATTATTTCAATACCATGACTGAAGATCACTGTATTGCACCAAGAGCAGGGCATTATGCCTGTATGGTTGATCTCCTTGGCCGTGCTGGGTGTTTGGATGAGGCATATGATTTTATCAAAAAAATGCCATTTAAACCTAATGTTACTGTTTGGGGAGCCTTACTTGGTGCCTGCCAAGTCCATGGTAATATGGAGCTAGGAAAAGTTGCAGCAGAACACCTTTTTGAGTTAGATCCACAAAATGCTGGAAATTATGTCATGTTGTCAAATATTTATGCCACATCTGGTAAGTGGGGGGACATATTAAAGTTGAGGAAAGAAATGAAAGACAAAAGTATAAAGAAGGAACCTGGCTGCAGTTGGATAGAGGTAAAGAGCAGGGTACATGTATTCCCTGTAGGAGATAGATCACACCCACAAATACAGGAGATCTATGCCATGTTACAAAAGTTAGCTGGGCAGATGAAAGAAGCTGGGTATTTGCCTGAAACAAACTTTATATTGAATGATGTAGAAGAACAATACAATTACATATAATGTTACATCATTGGTAAGATGCTTGCCATTGGGGTTGTGACTATCACCATACAACCTTAGACAATCATCGAAATAGTCAAGAGTTGTCATGCTTGCAATGACCTAATCAGAATCTGTTATGCAATTATTGAATTCATTCCAGTGTTAGACTGGCAAGCCACAGCTGTAGTAAGGGTTTCCCATTGTTTACATCATTCCAAGGTTGACCTGTGTTATAGGTTTTGGTCCATGCATCGGTTAGTAGTAGCATACCCTCAAGTCATGGATTCCAATACACAAAAAACTGGTGCTTGTGGGGATTGCATGTAGCAACTGTTTGCTGTCTCCAATTGTTGGGTATAAATATTGGGATTTCATTTGACCCTATCATTGCAATGGTAGTGCAAATTCTTTTTGAGATTCATTCGTGAAATTCGGAATTATATACCATAATTTATGGTGACTTGGTGGAAGGGATTCAGGAGTTGGTATGGTTCTATTGCTGCCACAGTGTTGTATTTGGCATTTACAAGCATATTGTGACCAATGTTATCAGGCCAAGAGTCAGATGGGGACCAGATCAGAACCAGTTGGAAAACTAGGTTGGCTAAAAGTACATAAAATATGCAATTTTTTAAACACACACACACATACTGCAATGTAAATCCAAACCATTAGACACCAAAATATGCAGAGTTTGCACATGTATATAGCATGAAAAACCTTTTTCGTATTTTATTGCATACTTTTCAGCTATTTAGGTATGATGGCGCACCAGTGGGACCTGTTTTTCTGAGGGCGATTCCAAATCAGAACCTAACTGCCAAACTGGTCAATCCAGCTGGTTTGGGATGGAACTGGTCTATCAGTCCAGTTCGCCCCCCTCTCCAGTGTGAACCAGTCTAGACCGGCTGGTTCTGATAACACTGGTCGTGACAAGAAGAATTCCCCCTTGCTAGCAAAATGTACGGTATCTGTATGATTATAAATAAAAATATTCTTTAATATCCAAACACATGAAATCACTACTGATTTTCAATGTGAGGATTCTGCTGAACTAATTTCTAACCAGAAAATGGCTACTCTGTAAAGATAGCCAGTTTACTTCAGCAGTGTTACAGCAGTCGATTTCCCAAGAACTGGTCCAAGAAACCAAGGCACAAGGTACTTTGTTGATATTGGTGTTTTCTTTAGTAGGCTATTTTAGAGCTGAAGTTACAGTTTATTTATCACTTGGAGGTTGGCACCACTGGCTGCAATAATGTCCTAGAATCAGTATAAAAAAATCCAGTGCATTGACTTCCAAGGCAGTGGGCCTTGTTGTGGCTACTGCTTCCCAACTAACTTGGATTTTGTGAGTTTGGAGCTTGGGACATGTATTAGATGATTTGAACAGCTTGCCATTTGACAACATGCCCATGTCCACCTTCTTTTGGTGGTTTCATGTCCTTTACAAATAGAAATGACCTGTATTATTCTAGAATTTGATTAATAGAAATTTCCTTCCCAAAAGGATTTTTCCAGAGTTTCATTCTAGCAAAAAAACTAGTTAAAATGGTGACCTTACCTGGAAGTTGCATGGAAGAGGTATATGTGACAGGTTACGGATATGATTAAAGGGTTAAATATGGTCCCAAAGAAAGTTTCACCATATGAAATCTGGGACATGTTAAGAAACAAGTTATGGGATTAAAAAACAACAATTTATGGAGGTAAATGCGATGAAAAAGAAAGAGCAGTCTCACTCCAGCCAAAAAACCAATTAAATTGGTGACCTTACATGGAAGTTGCATGAAAGAGGTATATGTGACAGAAAAGGTTAAAGCTATTTAGCAGGGGTACGCAACCCAGACCTGGAGTACACGAACCAGGTACTGGTATGCATACTCCATACCTGGTTCAAGGTTGGGTACATATCCCCACGTACCCATGCATACTGCAACCATCTGGGCACGTCTAGGTATGGCCTGGTGAGACTCAAGTGTTGTACCCCGATTTGGGTATGCCCACCCTCCCAAATGGGTACTTCAACGCAGATTTCCCATAAGATTTTTGTTTTTGGGAAAAAAAAAGGTGCAAATAAAAGAAAAAGGAGGACCAAAGCTTGGAAACTTCAATTTATCATTGACTAGGTCTGTTTATCAACTAAAAGACGCTAATATTCCATTTCCACATTCTCATTCACAGCTTGAGAAGTTTATGGTTTTCGGTGTTGTTTTTCTTGCTGGGAATTCATGGACAATGATAGAGATTGAAGAGGAAGTGTCTTGGCTACATTTACTCTTCAAATATTTCACTGGAAAGGGTACGTACTTTGCATTTTCACCAATCTCCACTCTCTAAATTTCATTTTCAAAATTTTATTCTTCTTTTAGATTTCTCCACCATGGCTTCATCAAATCATCTCTATCTGCCGTGGAAATATTTTGAGAGGAAAAGGGGGTCCAAGGGTGTAGGGGAGACATCATTAATCCAATGCAAGATTTGTCCTGTACATTGAAAAGGCACATGTAATAGGGTTACAGCCCATTTTATGAAAATTCCTGAGTTTTGTTCTGGGCCAGTTGAGAAACTCCTTGAAGCACAAAGGGAGCAAGCAAGGGTTGACAATTTGGTACCTAAGAAGAAACTCTCACAGTCATAACCCTATGTCAATGATGATTAGGAAGAGGAGCAAATGCCATCTGATAATGAAGCTTGTGGTGATCAGCATGTGCCTTCAAAATCATCAAAAGACATTCTAACAACACGTAAAAGTGCAAAAATGGGTGGCATTTATATTATCTTTAATGTGAAGAACAGGGATGGGGTTAATCTTGCAATCGCAAGATTTTTCTTGGATGTAGCATCCTGTTCAATGTTGCTTGCTCACGGTTTTTTGATCAAATGGTCTGTGCCATTAATGATGGACTAGCAGAAGATATGCCACCTGATTATGAAGAGCTTTGAACTATGTTGGTTTGACAAGAAGAAAACATGCCTTGAGAAGGTGACAACACCATTGAAGGTATATTGGAGTGTGGATGGACGTGCCATTGTTATGGATGATTGGACATATCGTTAGAATCAAGCATTGATAAACATCATTGTTTCTCTATATTCACTCCATATTTTCCAAAGGTCATTGAATGTTCATGTCAAGAGAAGAGCACTTTGTTCTTGAAGGACCAATTATGCAAGGCCATTGCAAAGGTGGGGACGTCTAATATCATCTAAGTTATTACCATTTCCATCTCAATTTACAAAGCAACGTGGTTGATAGTCCCAAAGGAGTACAGGTTAGTGTCTACATTCTAATTCATTGCTAATTTACATTAATTTCAGTGCTTAATTTTTCACAAATCTATAATTTATAAATTTTGATGTTTAGTCTTGATGTACCCCTAGGCATATTTTTTGGACATCATGTGTGTTGAGTTTTGTACCCCTAGGCATATTTTTTGGACATCATGTGTGTTGAGTTTTGTACCTTGGGAGGTGTTCTCCATGTGCTTATTACCTCCTTAGCACATGAGGGAAGGACATTACACTTTGTACCTTGTACTTTTGTCTAATTTCACTTTGACTTTGGTTAAAGTAAAATTTAGTCACTTTTGGCCTAAAAGTGATTATTAATTCAAATGTGTGAATTAGAGACATAAGTTGACTTAGGAAACTTAACCCAAAGTGGGTTATTGACTTAAATATGAATGGGGAGATCTCAACCATCGATTAGATGGGAGATGAGATGATCTCAACCCTTCATATTTTAGGTTTCCTTTTGAGAGTCAAAGAGGGGCACAAAGGGTGAAGGAGGGCGCATTCTTCATTTGGTCTTTTGCTTGTTGAGAGAGGAGCTCTTGAAGGATGGAGATAAGGTCAGTTTTGTGAGGATGCTTGAGGGAGGTCGCTTGCTTTCATTCATGGAGGCTTGGAGCTACTTGCCTTGATTATTTACTGAAGCTATTCTACTTCTGAGAGGGGCGCATTAGCTGTGGAGGTTGATTCGTACTYGGTGGGATATCTAGCCATCAGATTGCAGTGAGATCAGTTTCAAAGGGAGACCATCTACTAGAGCTTCATTCCTGTGGAGGGGTTTTCAAATCTGAGCTCACAGTTGGCAGTTGGAGTAGATTCAGTGGTTCTGGCAGTTTGCATGAGGGGCGCACCATTTTGGGGTGCATCTGTTGATTTAGAGCTTGTATATCAGCTCAGTTGGAGTTGTTATTGTATCAGGTTCTTTCATATATTGTGTTTACTGTAACCCTTCTTCTGCTTTTCCTCATATATACACACATATTCCAAACTGGCTTTTCCCGAGGGGGTTTTATCCAGGGTCATGTTGACCAAAAATACCAGTGTCTACAAATGCATGATTTACTTTCTTAGATTTGTTCATATTCAACAGTAAACGATGTTTAGGTGTGTTATGTTTATTTTGAGATGCATGTACTAATTTCTGGTGACGAAAATGATATGCTAGAGCACCCAAAATCGAGAACATAACCGTAACAAATCAGCAAAATACTTTTGGACTGTTGGCTGTTATAAAACAACAGAAAACAAATTAACTGATAGAAGAAACTTAGAGCCTTTCTTTGGTCAAAGACAGACCAAAAAGGCAAGATGATAGGACCTAGAATTTTCACATGGTATCAGAGATTCGGTGGCTGAATTTTTGGGCAGTTGGGACAACATTTTGAGTGGCCGTCATACACTTCTTTCTGGCAGATTTTGAGGACAACCATTGATTCATTCAGTGGTTGTTAGAGGGCAGAATTTTTCAGAGGAGACTTGGGCAGTTTTGGACACTTGTCATCAGTCTCTTTTCACACCTACGCAGTAGGAGTGAGACTGATTTGACTTGACCTCTTTTCACACCTATTTTGTTAGGAGTGAGGTCAGATCACACTTGTCTCTTTTCACACCTGTGTTGACAGGAGTGAGACTGTGTTTTCCTTGGCAGAGTGAGCATCAGTTGGGCAGTGCAGTTTGACAAACATGTCAACATCTCAGATGCGAGTTGAGGACATGCTAGCAGGGGCTAGCAATTGGTCGCCTTGGAAGGCGAGGATGGTCTTCGTTTAGAGGACCTCGAGCTATGGGACATAGTCGAGGCAGCTGTTTCCCCCATTCCTGTCACTGCTCCCGTCTTGGTGGCAGAGTTCAGGAAAAGGAACAACAAGGTGAAGAGGACCATTTGTGACACAATTCATGACCATATCATACTCCATTTGATGGGGAAGGCTTGTGCATACGATATGTGGGCATCTATATGCAAGTTGTATGAGAGCTCCAATGAGAACCGAAAGATGGTTCTTCATAACCGACTCAGGGGCATTCGCATGCTCAAGGATGAGTCGGTAACTTCATTCCTTGGTCGCTTCACTCAGATCAGAGACGAGATTGGAGCCGTCGACGAGGTTGTTGACCCTAACTCTTTGGTGAGGCAAGCTATGAATAGCTTCACCAAACCGTGGGGTCCATTTGTACGTGTCATAGTTGCCAAGGAGGTCATGCCTACATGGGAGAGGATGTGGGATGACTTCGTCCAGGAGGAGATTCGGTTAGCAGCCGAGGCTTCTGGACAACGACAGCAGTAGCAGCAGCAACAGATTGGTTAGGGTGAGGAGGATCTTGCTCTTTGGACAAAGGGCAAGAAGAAGGCTGGCCGTGGGGGTCGACAGGGTCCCAAGTTTGGGGCCCCACCACAGGGGAGTGGAGGAGGAGAGAGCAACAGTGGTCAGGGTAGTGGTCAGAAGAGAGATATGAGCAAAGTGAAGTGCTTTGTTTGTAAGAATTTTGGGCACTATGCTAGACAGTACCCGAACAGGAAGAAGAAGAAGGGTGGTACCACAGCTACAATAGAGGAGATTGACTTTCAGACATAGTTTCAGAGAGAGTGTGCCTTCCTCACATGTTGCACGTCAGTTGAGACAACACCCAACATCTGGTATATAGACAACGGGGCTTCGAGCCATATGAATGGACTTCGAGAGCACTTTTCTGATCTCAGAGTCAGCGAGATCAGTATGGAGATTTCTCTTGGAGATAGAGCTTTCACAATTGCAGGGGTTGGCACAGTTGCTTTTCAAAGAGATGGCTTGCCACCCATATCATTCACGGATGTTTTGTATGTCCCTGGGATGAAGAAGAATCTGATATCAGTTTCCACCCTCCAGGATAGAGGTCTTGAGGTCACATTCAGAGGCACCGAGGTACTGATTCATCCTTGGGGTTCTCCACGTGTCTCAGGACAGGTGATTGGACTGAGAGAGGGGAAACTATTCAGATTTCTTTTTCAGCCATTTCTTGCCTTGGTAGCGAGTGGCGACAGCAGGAAACAGTTGTGTGAGTCATGGCATCGGAGGATGGCCCACCTACATCATGGGGCTCTTGGAGGACTGAGAGAGGTTTTGACCGGAGTGCCACAGATCAGCGTAGAGCATCAGGATATTTGCAGAGGGTGTGCGCTTAGCAAGTTTGCTAAGGCATCGTTCCCCAACAGTGACACCAGGTCAGCTGGGATACTGGATTTAGTACACATGGATGTGTGTGGGCCCATGACTCGAAGGTCCTTGAGTGGTTGTGAGTATTATCTCACATTTATTGATGACTACTCGAGGAAGACTTGGATCTATTTCCTGAAGGCCAAGAGTGAGGTCTTCACACGGTTCCAAGAGTTCAGA
>ML814875.1:0-11772 GCA_009831015.1 Picea engelmannii | reverse complement strand
AAAGGTGGGTTTACCCACCCAGAGTGAGAGGTCGGCCTTGCCAGATGGTGACCTTTCACATGTGCCAGTTTGATATAAATAAGAGGCTAGTGCCTCACTTCAAACACACAACTCACTTGCTCATTCTCTTATGAGGCAAGCTGGAATTAGAAGTTGGAGAGAGGAGAAGAAGAGTGGCGCATCTCTTGGGAGGACTTTCTGTATTGGTTTGAGTTATCTCTTGAACATTGTATATGCTATTTATGATAAGGAAGTTTTTGCTGGGTTTTCTTCCCCTAGAGGGTTTCCCAGGATAAATGTTGTGTCTCTTGTGAATGTGTATTTCTCAGTGATCTTGTTCTTATTATGCTCTTATCTATTGAAATTCAAAGAACTATAATAATGGCATAAAAATTAACAGTAAGTATCACTTTCTGCAAATGTAACCAAACCTTGTCTCCCACCTGAAACTGGTGCGGTACACTGTGTTGATCATGGCATTGCTTATACTTAGCATTGTATTTCTGCAAAATCTCATGGACCTGTTGGTGGATGTGTTGAATTCGCTCAATGAATCTGGTGGCTTTGTCGATCTCAGATTGAACATGGGAAGAGTCTGTCTGTGTGGTTGCAAGAGGTAGTGCAACATCAATGGGACCCAAGGGTTTGAATCCTAGCCCCACCTGAAATGGGCTATGGACGATGGAGCTATGGAGAGCCCTATTGTCACTGTGTTGAACATAGGGAGACTCTCATCCCATGTACGCAGATGTTTAGAGTTGTACATACAAAGGATGCACAATCATCCGATTGACGAACTCTATTTGGTCGTCGATTTGGGGGTGGAAAGTAGTTTATTTAGTGAGCTTGGTGTCCAACAGTGACCAAAGAATCGACCAAAATGTGTTGAAGAACCTGTTGTCTTGGTCAGAGATGATGGTCTATGGTATCCCAAAATGGACCCACAATCGTTTGAAGAAGAGCTTGGCAGTATCTGTCATTGTGATGTTCTTCTTGCAGGCTGTGAGGATGACCATCTTTGAAAACCGATCAACTACCACAAATACACAATCATTGCCTTGCTTGGTCGACGAAAGTCCATACATGTAATCCATCGAGATGAATTCCCAAGGCTTCTCCGGAGTAGGAATACAGCCAGTGCAAGATCCGATATACTTGCTGATGTCCTATCGAAGTTTTGGCCAATATAAATGTTTATGTAGAATGGCCACAATTTTCTCCATGCCAAAATGCCCTGCCATCTGATTGTAGTGGGTTTCCAAAACCAGCTTTGCATGCTTGCTTGCAGGAACACATAAATGGCCTAGATGACATAACAGTCCATCCTGAATGTGAAAATTGGTGACATTCGTGCATGTACCTAAGAGCTGATAGGTGGTGGCGAAGTCCAAATCTTGTTGATAAAGTTGGGGCCACTTAGATGCCTCATGTACACAAGAATGGAGCACAACGGTGGGTGCAGTTGTTGCACCTCTTTTGTCACCTAAATGAGCAAAATAGGGGTGCTTACAAGCCCAATCGGGTCAGCTAGGCAAGACAATAGTAGATGAAAGAGTTAGAAGTGTAAAACATAAGAGATAAGCAAAGAATTAAAATAAGAATGATAACAACAATTAAACTATAGTGCATAAGGACATAAGAACAAGAAACAAACAAGACTCATGCCACCAATGGAAAGGATTGTATTAGTGGAAAGAAAACACCAAAGAAAAAGGGAGACTTTGGGTCCCCTCTTCCTCCCAGGAAGGGCTCTTGGACCCCTAAATATTGAGCTCTTCTTACAAATGAGGAACTAGAATGAAATGGTGAAGAGAATCCAAAACACATTCAATCTAGAGGTGATATGAATGGCTAAGTGAAATGGTGCTAGCATGCTCTTGATGAGGAAAGAGGATCCTCCAAGAGAATATCAGCAGCATAAAAATACAAATGAATTCCTTGAAAATGTAGTGCACCCATGGCCTCCTTTTATAGCATAACTTTGAGGCTTTATTCAACCAGCTTCTAGTGTGAACAAGGGGCCATTTAGGGCACCCTTAGGTCTTTGACCAACCACCTAGCCAGATTCAGCCGAGATTTGGATGTCAAATCGACTTGGAATTTGAACTAGAAGTGGGTGGGAAGCCGACCAATATCATAAATGCACCGTTTTGAGGGATGCACAGTTTTTTGCATTCACAGTTGCACATCGTGCGCATGTGCGCTTTTTCCTGCATTTCTGAATGGCGCATGTGCCCGTGCTCCCTGTATAGTCTTAGCGCACGATGATTTTATTGCTGATTGTATAGTTTTGGGCCTTTTGGAAATGCATTTTTGGTCCATGGGTGAACTAATAGTTGTTTGGAGATGCTGGATTCCTGTAATCATCTGTAGACGAAATTTCAGTGATAATAGATGCCCCCTGATGGATGAGGTTAGGAGCATAGGTATAGTCGAAATACATCAATGTTTCTTCTACTGAGAGTACCATTGTAAGAAAGAGTGATGAGGAGAGTGTCAAGAGAGATCCATTGGAGGGAGAGGGGAACCTATAGGACCCAAACCTTTCACAAGACATTTAAAAAATAAAACTATGTACAAACGAGGCGGGAATACCCCATGCTCGTGTCATGTAACTCAAAAATGTGTAATACAGTTACTGAAGATCTGTGTCAGTGTGGATGACTGCATCACCCTCAGGGGCATGCTGATAATAGCAGAGGAAAATTCTGATGGTGAATGAGCTTGGAAAAGAGGCGATGACACCTAGAAGAAGTGTCGAGGATTTGCAGGCATTGATGGCCTAACAATTTTCAGAGGTCTTCGGAAAATATAAAAACAACTGCATGAGTCGCAAAGTAAGACCCACCACAACATGAGAAAGTGTTGAAGTCGAATGTGGTGGGGGTCAACGGCATCAAAGAGCAATGATGGTTCTCTCTGTGCCATCTGAGACTCCTCATTGTAAAGGTAATGAGAGTCAAGATATTGTCGCCCTGCTAGAAACTGTGCTGATGTCGACAGAAAGGGAGACGCGGCCTCGCTAAGTGGAGGGCTTCATGAAATCAACTCAGACAAAATCAGGAATTGATGAGTAACATGGATGAAGTCTAGGAGTAGTGAGACTCAAGACTGCCTTTGGTTGGGGAGAGATGTAAAGTGGTAGAAACCGTGAAACTGAATCTAGTGTCAGGGGGACAATGAGATGAGGGTAAATTGTGCCAGAGGCGTGAAAAAATGGATAAACATAGAGATCAAAAGGTGTGTGGGATGTAGGATACTCAGGGTTTATGGATAATGTCATTGATGTCGGGAAGTAAAAAATGACCCAACCAAGGGCGACAAGGGTTGCTTTGCCAGGGAAAGGAAGGTCGCTAAATGCGACAACCAAAAGCTAGGTAAATGCGAGAAAAGAGGGTTTGTACACCTACCAAAAGAATAAAAAATAAGTTGGGATAATTGTGCAGATACAGAAATGGGTGCCCCAGTGTAAGATGGCTTGACCTGATGGTGGTGCAAGTTGCATGGAATATAAAATGGAGGGTGGGGGCCCCATAGGCAGGTTTCTGTATTAGGGAAATGTATGGAGGACTATCTACAGATGAGAAAACTGACGGTGGATGAAATGGATGGTTAATGATACTGCGGAGGTGCAGCCAAATTAGAACCATGATGAAGCAACCAGGGAGTCCATTGGGTAAGCTAGAAAAAATGAGGAGAAGGAGTATGTGGCTGATTCTCGGCGATGCGTAAGACTATCGGGACTCCAATCCCTAAAGGGTGAAAACAACATGAGTGTCAAAGTGCCAAGGAGAACTATGAATCAGACAACTCATGGGGGGGGAGAGTGCTACCGGGTGACAGTAACAGAATGTAATGGAGGTAACGGTACTGCAGAGCTGGATATGGGGATCCTAGAGGTAAAGATAGGAGGGTGTGACTGGGAGATGCATTGTGATATTTAGATGGAATGACTACATGCCAGTATCGATAATATACCTGAAGGGGATGCGCTGGTTTGTGATGACCAAGTACCTACACACATGAAAACCAAATACCCGACGTGAAAAATATCTGAAAATAAAGGACATATAACAATTATTTGATAATTTTGAACATGAGCAGGCATACCTGAGTGTGTCATGGAAAGATGCTCCGCCAGGGAAAAGTGCAAATGATAACCTGATTAAAATGTCTGTGTAAGTGGCCGAAGATGGTTTGGAAAACAGATCTTATGGGCTCCTGTACCAAAGAATGAAAGTGGGGAAAATGGCTTAGATATGGACGGTGGGTCCATAATGCCATCCCAGTTTCACTGACACTATGGGCGATCGAGTGGTAATTTGGTGGGAAGACATGGACCTCCCCTTTTCTCGAGGACTGATAAAGAAATATAATGAATTACATTCACATGAGCATTGGTATGGAGTGGCAGAGGAAGCTTAGGAAGATATGTGTGGTGTTCCGCGGCTAATGTGTGGCAGACGTATGGGATAGATGGGCAATGATGAGTGTAATGCCCATATTCTACGCATATGGCACATGCGAAATTGGTTCGTATATGTTGTTTGCATTTGGTTGATGAATCCGTAGTAGCGTGGGATGTACTTGGTGGAGTGGCAAGAAAAAGGTGTGCTTGAGGAAGCTGGATAAAACTGTGTAGCTTGGGAAGAGAAGGACATTTGTGAGTGGGGTGTCCTTTTATTTCACATAAGGCGCAAGGGAGTTGAACTCGGGGAGGTAGTGGAGCGATGAGCTCTTTCTTATTCTGTCTACCCCTAGCCACATCGATGGTGCTAGTGATTGGGGGTGAGGGTGGTGTGGTAGGAAGAAGTATTGGAATCTACACTGGGATTGCCTCTGACTGAGGAGGGAGGGATGGTTGAGGAACCATCTTGGGTGGATGTAGATACCATACCGGGATGGCGATTACTATGTTTGTAAGGGTGAGGGAAGCAACCATTTGGAATGCTTTGACTCCAGGTGGGGGGTAGAAGAAGGGAATTTGGGTAATGGCCTAGGGACTTTCTCCCAAACCAGGATTTTCCCCTGGAGGGTGGGGGGGAGATCCGTGACAAGTGGTGCGGTGGTGCTCGCAGGGAACTCCTGAGGTAGTATTTATTCAACTAGTGGAACTTCGAGATGGGGAGGGGACTCAGTGAAAGGAGTCTTGTCTCCGATGTCTGTTCGTTTAGAGGAAACTACACACACGTGTGCTGAAAAAGATGGTTTTAGGAAAGGTGGCACCCCCTGATAAGTGACCAACATGGATGGGTCTTGGAATAATCCAGGGCCAATGTTGGCAACTGGAAAATCATCCGAGCTAATACAGACAAGGGGGAGGATGTTATCGATGTTGGAAGAATGGTTAGGCTCGTAATGTGTAAGTTGGTCAATGGTGACGATCTTCCCATTATGGGGGAACATCATCCTACGAAACACATAAGAGACGACTACCTTCATAGCATACATGTAGTTGCTTCTGAACAAGATATTGTAATCAAACTGGGCATTGATAACTTCAATGTCAATGAGGATGGTTTTTTCCCCAAGTTCTATGGGGACATTTTGCAAAGCCCTACGGAAGATGTTGGTCGATCGTCGTAAGCTCGAAGGGTGATGGTAGAGGGTACTAGCTTAGGGGAGCCAATTTTCTACCATACATGTTTAGACATGATGCAGGTGGATGCACCTTCATTGATGATACACTGATAAACTGTGGTGTTCTAGATATTAATTGGTATCTAGAAGGCTATTTGGGCGGGAAGACATGGTTCTACGCTATCTGAATCAAATGTGATCAGCTACGTGCCACCTGTGTCGACTGCCCCTAAGGCAGAAATAAAGGATTTTTGTTGTGATGGACAGGTTTGGAGGACCTCCAACACAGAAATGGCTGCGGGAGACTGGGTCAAGTCATCAACCAGATTATAATTATGAGCAGCTCTAGCATGAGGGTTATGCACATTCCGTCGCAAAGGCATATGTGGTATGCGGGGAATGGGTTCTGCATTAGGACGTGGAATCATCAATGGTTGTCCTGTAGTAGCTGGTAGTGTTTCTGAGGTGGTTGGGGTAGATTCGGGAGGCATACCATATTAGCAGTTGCGGGTTTGCAAAAGAATTTCTTCGCTAGTGAGGAGGACACTACTATCAACCGAATTGTCAGGTTGAGTGGCACCCGAGTTTGGATATTGCCCCATTTGTGGGGGGGCAAGGGTGATCACTTGTTGGGTGTTCATCACACCTTGATGTGGAATAGGGTTTTGCAATATCGCCGGGGGTGGTTGTTGCAAATACTGTTGTGGGGCCTGCTGAGGGGCAGGTGGTGCCGGAAGGCCCTGTGAGTTCATGGATGCCCTCATTTGTTGGAGATCAAGAATTTGGGGGCAATGATGAGTATAATGTCCATACTCACCACATATAGCGCAAGGGAAGTTAGTCTGAAGATTTTTGTTCTTCCCTTGTTGTGGTTGATTGTTATGGGTGCCCCCTTGGGGGTCTTGGTAGTGGTTGCCCCCAACGGGATGGTTGTGGGGGTCATTCCCTCCTGGTCCTGGGTTGTCATTGTTTTTGTTTTTTCCTTTCTCTTTATGATTCGGATTGGCCATATTTAACTGTTCAAATGTATGAACCTATTCAATGGGAAAGGGTTGAACAAAGTTGATGCCGACTTGTGGCTATCTTGGTGGAGGATTAACCGGCTAGGGAGGACCAAGAAATGGGAAATATGGATTGTTGTGTGGATAAGATCCATATGGCGTATAGGAAGTAGAGGTACTTCCACTACTGCTAGGGTTATATCCAGGGGTTGGGGGTGGACCCGTACTCGATTGAGAGATCGGATACGGCATGGGTACCGGTGGAGGTTCCCCCAATGACTGAGCGGGAGAAACAAGATATGACTGTTGGTAAAGGGGAGGAGGATAATAAGGATTTCCTCCATATAATGGTGGATATGGAGGTGTACCATACGTAGTTGGTTGTGGGGGGTATGGATTATGATGTGTCATGGTACCAATCAATCCATCCGCGGAGTGAGACATCCCAGGTTTTTCTTGGCCGAATGGAACAGGTCTCGCGACATCAGGTAGTACTGTATATAAGTACCCTGACTGTGAATAAATGAGTTCAAATTGTTGGGTTTTTCTAATGGCCTCTTCTTCAGACTGAGGGAAGGTGGCGGCCACATCCTTGGAAAGGAGGGAAACAAGTGATTTGAGAAACCAATTGAGACATTGTTGCAGGGTGGCTTCAGCTTTGCATAGACTACGTCGCCGACACCATTCGTGAATGTGGTCAATGATGTCCATGGAGGAGGTTTGTTTGAACTCTAAGAGTAGTTCGAGGCCATTTTCATGACGAATTGGTAGTTGAAAGAAGGTAAAAAATGCTTTGTCCAAGGATTCAAAGGTCACATGGGACCCATATTTTTCTTCTACATACCACTTGGCAGATGGGCCAGTGAGTGTGCGTTGAAATAACCTCAATCGGATGGAATCATCCATGATGCTGTTTGAAGAGCACCATAAGTGAAAGGTCATGATATGGTTGACGAGATCGTCTCTCACTTTTCCTTCAAACTTGGGGATGTCTGAAGAAAGTTTGGTAGGCATTGCAGGCCATGTGGAGTTGTGCAATATAGGATCATTGGTGAGTTTAGTCAGATCCGGTATGTTGAGGGAAGCAAGTATGGCATCTGAGGTGGTGGCGAAGGATTAATTCTGGCCAAGGTGTGAGTGTTTTGCGTACTTGATCCTTGAGGGGAAGGAGGTGGGTTTGTACTCCCCCCTTGAGAAGAAGTTGCCCCCCTGCTTTTGTGTAAAGGAGAGTGTGGGGATGTTGGATCTTGGGAAGTGGACCCAAGCAAAGTGGAACCAAGAAAATCTGATCCCAAGATAGTAGCACTTACAGGGGTGTGGGAAAGTACGATCGATGAGTTGGCAAGACTAGGAACTCCCTCGAGGATGGGAGGGAGATTTAGCAAGCATCTGAAACAACAGGGATTCTGTGGGTCCCCTATGATGTCCTACTAGCAAAGTGGATGTGTGCAAATGGTGATGAGAGAAAATTTAATGAACAAAAGACTTTGTATAACTTGGACCTCCACAATATATCTCACAATCATATGTAATTAGGATAACAACATACATAAAATAAAGAAGCATACATGTCGTTAGGTGGATTTTGTCCGCGTGGGAGAACAAAGAAAACAAATGCTCGTGTCCTAAAATACGTAACATCTTTCCTTTCAAACATCACTAGACCTTCCAATAGCATTCAAGAGTGGGGTTTGAAACCACCGGAAGAGGAACTAGTGAAGGATGAAGTAATCAGTTATAATGAGGGGTAGAGGGTATTGCATATCCCGAAAGAACTGGCGATATTTCCCAATAGCCACACAAAATCCGATCAAGGTGCAATTGCAACCCACAATTTCCACCTGGGTAGATGTCCTAAAATTCCGTCACTAAATACCTCGGTCAAAGTGCAGCGTTTAGATTTCCAGCCTAAGAAATGGGTCACGGGCTGGATCCTGTCCAAGAGGTGGGTGCCTCAAGGGGGGACGCACAGAACAATCAGACCTCCACCTTCAACCCTTCACAGGTATCTCCCTGCCTTATGGTGTAGGAACACTTGACTTGGAGGCTTTAAAGTTCCCTATTTGACAACTTCTATTGTTTGAAGATGTGAGAACCAGACAACGGGGAGTTATTTGGATGCCTATCCCCGAAATCCTACCTAGACTTAAAAAGTTCTTTTGGCACCTCCTGTGGAGGAAAACTTAGTGAGTTTTTAGAAAAAATTTAGATGTTGTTGTTTGAGAGATTGGGGGTGTGAGCCAATCTCGTTAAATTTAAGTGGGAGTGGATAGTTTCGTCAAGAAAAGGGTTGGGTATTTCAAAATCCCTTTGGAGGAAACTTACTTCAAACTCCACGTTTCGAGATGAAAACTATGTGAGTGAGTAGTGACTTTGTGTGTGAACAAGTGAAAGTGTGCCAATTTTTTTTTTAATCAATTAGGTGTCACCTTGCTGCATGTGGACTTCGCTTGGTCTTTACAAGTCTTGATTACCTATTTAAATAAGTTTCATTGGTACAACCTTGTAGAATTTTAAAGTCCCTAGGATACTAGCATGTGGACATGTGGGTCCTTACTGTTCCTTTAACTCCCTAATGTGATTTAATCTAATAAAGCTTTGAAACTATCCTAGATTGTGCATATGTGGGCATGTATGAACCCGTTACAAAACCTTTAAACTTCCCTAGTGATTTAATCTAAGAAAGTAAAATTCAATCACTATCCTATCTTTGTAGCATGTGGGCATGTATGGGCCCGTTACAATCTTAGGATGTATTTGAAAAATAAACTAAGAGGAGTCTCGAGGGGGCTGTTATCCTCTCCTAAAGATTTTGTTTTTTTATGGGAGATGAAAAATTCCCTCAATCTCTTTCTGATTCTCAAGATCGCTTTAGGGTGCGAGATAAGAGCATACTCAACGATTGATATCCAATTTTTGGTCCCAATGGAAGTTTTATATGTGATCTAAAGATGATTCCAACTTACACTTTTAGTCAAAGCAAGCCATCCATGTGGCAAAATGAAAGCAAAAGAGGAAATAATGATTTTAACTCCCTAAGTGCCTACTTTTTGACTAATCCTTTTATATGGAGAGGGAATATAAGTGTGGTGCAGATTACAATGTGTAAGGAATCAATTTTAAGAAGGCTACGGGCCTTCCACAAATCACGAAAAGCTTACAATGTGTGTTTTTCTGCACAGGTGCGCGGGTCTCAGAATAGACAGAGGTGTTGTGAGTGCTAATGTGCGAACTGAAAGTGAATTATGGGCATTGGTGCACAGAAGGCGCTGAATAATACAGTGGTTTTGGCGCACGTGCGCTTAAGACATGCCCATGGGTTGAAAAACCCGCACACGTCTGACACACGACCGTGAAGAAAATTCGAAACGAAATTCTCTCAACTTAGCTTTGAATTTGACTTTTTGCAGGTCAGCTTGGGTCGGTTATGGTACCTGCAGGTTAAATAAACAGAAAGAAGAGCTAAAATAACCCAAATGGGGTAGGAAATTGATACATTTCCCCAGTGGAATCGCCAATTTGTTGCACCTCTTTTGTCACCTAAATGAGCAAAATAGGGGTGCTTACAAGCCCAGTCAGGTCAAATAGGCAAGGCAACAGTAGAGGAAAGAGTTAGAAGTGTAAAACATAAGAGATAAGCAAAGAATTAAACTAAGAATGATAACAACAATTAAACTATAGTGCATAAGGACATAAGAACAAGAAACAAACAAAACTCATGCCACCAATGGAAATGATTGTATTAGTGGAAAGAAAACACCAAAGAGAAAGGGAGACTTTGGGTCCCCTCTTCCTCCAAGGGAGGGTTCTTGGACCCCTAAATATTGAACTATTCTTACAAATGATGAACTAGAATGAAATGGTGAAGAGAATCCAAAGCACATTCAATATAGAGGTGATATGAATGGCTAAGTGCAATGGTGCTAGCATGCTCTTGATGAGGAAATAGGATCATCCAAGAGAATATCAATAGCATAACAATACAAATGAATTCCTTGAAAATGTAGTGCACCCATGGCCTCCTTTTATAGCATAACTTTGAGGCTTTATTCAACCAACTTCTAGTGTGAAAAGGGGCCATTTAGGGCACCCTTAGGTCTTTGACCAGCCACTCAGTCGGATTCAGCCGAGATTTGGATGTCAAATCGACTTGAAAGCTGAACCAGAAGTGGGTGGGAGGCCGACCAATATCATAAATGCATCATTTTGAGGGATGCACGGTTTTTTGTGTCCACAGTCGCGCATCGTGCGCATGTGCACTTTTTCTTGCGTTTCTGAATGGCGCATGTGTGCGCGCTCCCTGTGTAGTCTTAGCGCATGATGATTTTATTGCTGATTGTATAGTTTTGGGCCTTTTGGAAATGCATTTTTGGTCCATGGGTGAACTAATAGTTGTTTGGAGATGCTAGATTCCTGTAACCATTTGCGGATGAAATTTCAGTGATAACAACAACCACGAGAGGTCGACTAAGGAAGTCAGTGACACGATTTATGCTCCCTGTATTATACTTGATGTTGAGATGGAACTACTACAGGTAGGTGGACCACTTCTGATGGCGGTCGTTATGCAACTTCCCCTGTGTTTATATGAACTACAAAGGCTTGTGATTAATGTGGATGATTGTCTCCTTTTAGATAATGTAATGTTTCCATTGACGACATGCTTGTACATTGGAATATAATTCCTTGTCATAGATGGGGTATTTCCAGACAATATATGAGAGTGTCTCACTTTGGTATGCCATTAGATGACCGTGCTGAGTGAGAACTACACCTACAGTATAGTCATATGCATCAGTCTCAATCTTGAACGGTTGTTGCAGATCAAGCAATGAGAGTACTGAAGCTGAGCACAAGTGATGCTTCAGATCATCAAATTCTCGTTGTTGTTACTTCCCACACGCAAACTTTTCCCTATCACCACCCTTGGCCACTTGGCTGAGGGACCATGCAATACGGGAGAATCCCAACACAAACTGTTGGTAGAAATTGGCCAGTCTCAAGAAGCTCCAAAGATCGGTTAGTGTGGTCGGGGCTGGCCAGTCACGAATTACTTGGATCTTAGCTAGATCAACATGTACCCCATGCTCATCAACAATATAGCCTAAGTATTGGACCTTTTTCATGCCAAAGGAACATTTTTTCAAGTTGTCATATAGCTTGTGTTGCCGCAGAGTGCTCAAAACCTACC
>ML814874.1:155753-171824 GCA_009831015.1 Picea engelmannii | reverse complement strand
TGAAGTGATGAGTGTACTATAATTCAAAATGAATACAAAATAAATTATTTAAATAATAAATTTAATGGAGAAATTAGAAGTGGGTTAACCCTAAAATAAGGAAAGTGGGCAAAGGGACCTAGAAGATGTTTTTAAGGAAGCTACTTGGAGAGTATAAATAAGAGGCTAGGCTCTCTCATTTTAAACACACTTGAACATATTGAATATCTATAGGTTTCTAAGGTAACCAAGGATATCTAAGATGAAATTCTGAGGGAAGGTGAAGAAAAGAAGGCTGAAATGCAAGGAAGGATAAATTCTTTTGATGGTGCTTTCTAAGGTATGTTATTTACAGGTCATCTCACCATTTTCGCTATAAATGTTTTTATATAATGATTCAGACTGTGAAATTTCTATGCCATTGAGAAAACATATCCAAGTATATGTGGTAAAAACTTCACTTTGTGGGTTTTTTTATTTTTGGAGTTACACTCCATGGAAAATAGGGTTTGTGGCTACTCCTTAAACTAGTCAAAAACAGGTATTTCGGGTAAAAACGTCATAACTTCTTCATAACAGATCCAAATTTAGTTAAAGAAATTGTGTTGGTTAGGGTACATTATGTAGTATTCTTTGTAACAATTTCATATCAATTCAAAAAATATTTCGTGTGGGGCACACTCTACAAGGTCGCTCTCTAGAATAATCCAGAATTTAGCAAGGTATTTTATTTTTGCTATAAATCCTTTTCTGAGAAGTTACGAGTAGTGACACCTGGAGGAATTGAATAAAACACACTAAAGAACATTGTGTATCAGTTTCGGATATTTATACATTATAGGTACAAAGTTATGATTACTTCAAGTTAGGGTTGTTGACTAATTCAAAACTAGGCATGTGAGACTAAAGAAAAGTTTGATGAAAATGATAGTCTCTTGTTGTTAAAGTTAAGGAAGGTTTACATGAATGTGATCATACACACCAGGTCTATTACAAAGTTACAAATCATATTTGGATGATGAAATTCATGAGGGATTTTGGTTGAGGTACAAGTTGGGTACATGGTTGAGACAGGTAGTTGATGAGTTGGCACATACATGAGGTGTATAGTTGATGATGTTGGTACATATTGATGAGTCATAGTTGATGAGTAGTTGACACATTATTGGTACATACTTGGTACATGGTTGGATGCAATTGTTTATGGTACAGGTTGATTACAGGTTGAGGTACATGTTGATGCATGGTTCTGATTTATTGGTACAGTTTTACAATGGTATATCTCATAGTGATAGGTTCACAGTGGTTCCATCATTCTACTTCTACTTCATGGTGGAAGGATGGGGAAAAGATAGGTGGTTGTAGCCACCTTTCGGTTGTAGCCAAAGAACAGAGGGGGTTGTAGCTTCCTTCTAGTTGTATCCATAGAATTCAGGAGTTGGATCTTCGCTTAGGGTGTAGCCTAAGAATCTAGGGGGTTGGAGCCTCCTTCCCGTTGCAGCTGGAAAACAAAGGAAATTGGTGCTTCCAATGAATGTAATTCTTCAAGACATATAAGAAAAATTATTCCATGTTTTTCTCCCAATTTGGGTTTCCATGTAAAACAATGGTGATCCAGATGGATATCTGTGGCCACCCACCTTTTCCAACTAGCTCAAAACAGTTTTCTGACAATTTTGGCAATTTACTATTTTTAGCAGTTTTAACTTCCTGGGCCATTTTGAGGGACTAAATGAAGGTTTTTCAGGATAAAGTTCCTCAATTAAATATTAAGGCATGATTGGGCCCCCAAAATGAATCTCCTCGAAGATACCTTTCCAACGGGCTATCACACGCCTAAAATGAAGATCGTATGCAAAAGTTACGACCCATGGAAGTTGATGTACTAACTTACCCAAACGGGGCCCACATGGCTTTTGGCGCTTCATCTCCTAGGGTTAGGTTTTTTGATGTCTAGGGTTTTTGGCATTCTTTTTTATTGTAAAAAGGCCTTCAGAGCCTCATTGTAATCTTCTTCTTGCAAATGCATGCAGTCGTCACATCTCTTCTCAGAGATAAGCCGCCACCATTCCAGCAAGCTTGTTTCCGCTGCAATTTACAATTTCAACTTATTTCATTATTGAATAGAAAAACAGTTGTACTGTATCTCTGTTATTTTGTGTTAAGCACCTGTTAATAATCTATATTCATTTCATTCTTCTCATAAAATCTGGATCAGTGGTATCAGAGTGGTCTGCTCCTTATCGTCTTAATGCATGTCCCCTACGAGGTTGGAGTACAAAGAGTTGGGTCTCGAGCTTGTTTCTCTTGAGAACAAAAGATCTTGCACGCCCAAGCGACCTCTCATGGTAGGAGAAGATAAAGATGACAGGACATGAGATCCTTTCAAACTGTTGATTGAGGAATCCCTCACGCAACAGAGGAACAAGATGATGGATAGTTTCGCACAAATATTTTGGCGGCTACCAATAGGCGACGCATCTTCTTCGAATGGAGGTGTTGCATCCTTCAAGGTACAAATAAACTTCAATATTCATACATTTGAAGGTCATATAGATGTAGATGTTGTATACAAGTGGTTGAATCTACTATAAGGGTATTTTTCTATCCATAACTTTTCGAATAGAGAAAAGATTACTTTTGCTCTCCTCAAAGCCGTTCCCCATGTCAAAGATTGGCGGGAAACTTTCTATGAGAAAAAGGAAACAGAGGAAGACTCATTATTTTCAGTCATGACCACTTGAGAATCCTTCAGGGATGCTATTAAGGAACAATACTACTCTGTTAGAAGTTATGACAACCTGTATACCAAATGGACCACACTGCGGCAAGAAAGAGACCAAGTAGTGCCAGATTTCACAAATATCTTCCATACCTTGTGCACCAAGATGGGTATCAAAGATTTAGAGAGACATCTGGTGCTCAAGTATCGTGGTTCTTTGCATAGATACATCCAGACCGAAATGGAATTTCTGGACATCTCATCCTTGGGTTTGACCTACCGATATGTCGTCAAAATCGAGCAGAAAGCTCAAACAAAAGATGCGACAATTTGGGCCTGGGAACCCCTCACAACAAAAAATGGGAAAGGGTGACCCAAACCCACAGAACAAAGTATAAATAAAATATGGACAGTATCAGGAAAACCAGTCCAAGCCACAAGCAAAGAAGGACACTAGAAGGACAAAGAAAGATACCGGGAAGTTGTGCGACTTCCATAAGAGCCCTTGGCATAACACCGCTGATTGTTACTCAAAGCAGTCATTGGTGGATGGATTCAAAGCCTCTGAATCAGATGCAGATTCTAACTCTGAGCTAGAACCAGAAAGGGGAAGACAGATCATTGACATGGAACCCAGTGCCACCGTTGCTACCACCAAGCTCCAGCCTGGTGAACTAGACGAGCCAGAAGAAGGAGAGCACCTCTTCCATTCACATATGTGGGTAAAAGACACCCCACTGCACTTCATCGTTGATAGTGGCAGCTAGAAGAACCTCATCTTAGCAGAGGTTGTCAAGCGGCTCTCCCTGCCAACAACGCTACACCCACAACCCTACACCATTGGATGGCTTTGCCAAGGAAGAGATCTCCACGTCAACCAATAGTGGCGATTGTTGTATGACATCAAGACCTTCAAAGACGAGGTATTATGTGATGTTTCTCCTCTCAAAGTTTGTGATGTTCTTTTGGGCCAACCTTATTTATGGAAGCATCATGCTATATATGAGTCTAGGCCTTGTAGTGTTATTATTACTTTGAACAGGAAATTGTACAGGATACCCGAGGCAATCCCACCTAGTGTTATTTCCTTGATCTCTGGTAAGCAATGCAGGAAGGTCATCTCTCAAACAGGGAAGTTTGTCTTCTTTGTGATTCACTCTCAAAATAAGAGAAATATCACAACCACATCTAAGGTCTCTGTGACCGGCCTCTCCACACAACAGAAGCAAGTAGATAAGGTCGTGGAAGAATACTCAGATATCTTCTCCTCACCTACAGGGGTACCTTTGCACTTCCAGGTCAAGCACCCCATCGATATGACCCCCAGTGCACCACTTCCCAATGGGCCAGTATATTGCCACTCTTTGTTAGAGAACAAGGATATCAAGTGAAAGATCTAAGAACTGCTCCATAAGGGGCACATTCGTCCTAGCTCATCACCTTGCGGGAGCCCAATCGTGATGGTACCGAAGAAAGATGGAACCTAGTGACTCTGTATTGATTATCGGGCTCTGAATAAAATCACAGTTAGAAACTGGTACCCGATTCCTTGAATCGATGACCTCCTTGATCAACTCATGGGGGCCAAATACTTCAGTAAGATTGATCTGAAGTTTGGCTACCACCAGGTCCCGATAGAATAGATAGATGTATGAAAGACTGCCTTCAAGTCAAAGGAAGGTCTTTTTAAATGGTTGGTCATGCCTTTTGGTTTGACAAATGCTCCAGACACTTTCATGAGGATGATGGACGATATACTGCGACCATTCACCAATACTTTTGTAGTGGTGTATCTAGATGACATTCTTATTTACAACAAGACTTGGGCCAAACACTTGCAGCATATTCAGCAGGTTCTGCACACCCTGTGGTAGCACAAGATATACACCAACTTGGAAAAAAGCTCCTTCATCATGGACAAGGTCCATTACCTGGGCTACATCATTGACCAACATGGCGTACATGTGGATCCAGCCAAGATCCAAGTCATCCATGACTCGCCATCCCCAACAACACTCATTGAGCTTCAGAGCTTCTTGGACCTTGCCAATTTCTACCGCAGGTTCATGTTTGTATTCTCCCATATTGCATGGGCCCTCAGCCAAATAAACAGGGGTGGTAGTAAGGAGAAATTTGCATGGGGATAGTCCCAACAAAAAGCATTCAATGATTTGAAGCGGTGCTTGTGCTCAGCCCCAATACTTCCACTACCAGACCTACAACATCCCTTTGAAATCGAGACAGATGCTTCAGACTATGTTTTGGGCACCATTCTCACTCAACACGGCCACCCTGTTGCCTATCATAGTGAGACATTGTCAGATATTGTCCATAAGTACCCTAATTACAAGAAAGAAATGTACTCCATTGTACAGGCCTACCGCCAGTGGAAACATTACATTCTTGGGAAGGAGACAGTCATCCACACTGATCATAAGCCACTGCAATTCTTGCAGATACAGGGAAAATTGCAGAATGACCTCCATCAAAAGTGGTCCACATACTTGCAACAATTCCACCTCAACATCAAGTATAAAAAAGGAAGCACCAATTGCGTCACTGATTGCCTCAGCAGACCGCCAGTCGCGACACTCACCACGGTGCTAGACTCTTGCAGCCATGAGACATCTGGATGGCCCCAACTCTATGAAACAGACCCTGAATTCTCCACCACCTACCAAATGTTGGGTGCAAATGCAGTTGTCGATAACTCCCATCTTCAGGATGGGATGTTGTGTCGTCTGGGCCATATCTGTGTTCCATCAAGTGAGTGAGCGAAGCTGATCTGGGAAGCCCACTACAGTTGGGTGGCAAGACACTTCAGCGTCAAAAATACAGTGGTGATGGTACAGAAACATTTCTACTAGCCAAAACTTCGATAGGAGGTCAACAAGTATATCAGGTCCTGCACTACCTGCGCTATTTCCAAACTGACCACTAAGAAACAGGGCCTGTATACCCCTCTTCCTACTCTTGACGAGCCACGGGAATCCATCTCAATGGACTACATGTAGGGCCTCCTATCCACCAAGCGGGGAAATGACTGTGTTTTTTTGGTTCTTGATCGCTTTTCTAAGATGGCGATTTTGGTTGCCTGCAAGAAGAGCATCACAACAGAGGCCACTGCCAAGCTCTTCTTTGAACGCATCTAGGTACATTTTGGAATCCCACAAACCATTATCTCAGATCAGGAGAGTCAATTTCTCAACACATTATGGTTGAGCCTCTGGTCACTACTGGACACCAAGCTCACCAAATCCATGGCCTTCAACCCCCAGACAGATGGCCAAACCGAGGTTTTAAATCGAATGATTGTGCAAATCCCTCGCATGTATAATTCAAAGAACCTTGGCACATGGGATAAGAGCCTTCCCTATGTCTAGCATAGTTACAACTGAGTGCTGCATAGCTCAACCGACCACAACCCCTTTCAGGTGGGGTTGGGATTCCAACCATTGGGTCCCATAGATGTTGCACTTCCCCTTGCAGTCACTTTGATTGACTCATCTCCTACTCCAATTGAAGGTGACAAAGCCACCCGGTTCATTGAGTAGATCCAACACATTCACCAATAGGTTCAAGATATCCTACAGAAGTCCAATGACAAGTACAAACAACACCATGATCAACATCAGGTGCCACATAAGTTTCAGGTGGATGGCAAAGTTTGGTTGCACTTGCATAAATAATTCCTTACAGGACCCCATCGAAAGCTTCTCTCACTCCATTATGGGTCGTACACTATCACTGAGGTTGTGGGGGATAATTATTTTGATCTCAACATTCCTCCCTTCCTTGGCTTGCACCCAGTGTTCAACGTGGATCTCCTTTGCCCTTATTTCCCACCATTATTGGACACCTCAGAAGTAGCAGAACATTTGACACCAACAGAGCTCAAACCTGACTGCATACAACATGCATCCAATGATCAGATTTTGGAAACACAGATCAAGGGCACTTGACAACAAAGGATCCATCTTTATCGAGTCGTCAAAGTATGGCAGCTCCTGCACCAAGGCAAGTGGCTCACCCGGGGCCAAATTCGGTAGAAATTTCTTCATCTAATGGGGGACCTCAATGAAATGGATACCATTGCTTCCTAAGGGGGTATTATTGATCCATATGGATATTATTGGCCACCCATCTTTTCCAACTGGCTCAAAATAGTTTTCTGACAATTTTGGCAATTTACTATTTTTAGCAGTTTTAACTTTCGGGGCCATTTTGAGGGCCTAAATGAAGATTTTTTAGTATTGAGTTCCTCAATGATATTCAAAGGCATAATTGGTCCCCAAAAATGAATCTCCTTTATGATACCTTTCCAACGGGCTATCACACGCCTAAAACGAAGATCGTATGCAAAAGTTATGACCCCTAGAAGTTGATGTACTAACTTACCCAAACGGGGCCCACATGACTTTTGGGGATTCATCTCCTAGGGTTAGGTTTTTGGATGTCTAGGATTTTTGGAATTCTTGTTTATTGTAAAAAGGATTTCAGAGCCTCATTGTAATCTTCTTCTTGCGAATGCGCACAATCGTCACATCTCTTCTCAGAGATAAGCCACCACCATTCAAGCAAGCTTGTTTCCGCTGCAATTTACAGTTTCAACTTATTTCGTTATTGAATAGAAAACTAGTTGTACTGTAGCTCTGTTATTTTGTGTTAAGAAACTATTAAGAATCTGTATTCATTTCATTCTTCTCATAAAATCCAGATCAAATGGTGTACTGTGTATGTGTGTGATTATTCTTTTCTTATTGCTCATTTTTGGATAATAATACTACTTTGATAAAAAGGATTATAATTGCACTATTACTGATTCAAACCCCCCACCCCCCACCCCCCATCTCAGTAATCCAACAATATTAACTTGAAGAAGAGGGAGATGATATTCGAGGTCAGGGATATGAAAGTTACTACACCTTTGGACCCATCAGAAGGAAAGAAATACACAAAGCTAGAAAGAGGGAAAGATATTTACAACTTATACAATCTAGCTGCACATATGGAGGACTATGTTGACCTGAGAATGGATGGCACAATGATTTGGAGAAGTATCAGTTCGTGCACATCAGATTTAGAAACCGAACTAGAAATATGACACCAGAGGATGAATGAAGTATCAACTCGATGATGTGCGCAGATAAACTGATCTTTGGACTGGATAGGAATAGATCTATGTGATCCACCCAGGTATGATGGACTGAATGACATTGGTATATTTATAAAATCATTTGAGTTATATGTGCCCGAACAATATAGGATGTTGGCACTAGATGTCTTCTTAAAGGCAACTCTAGCTAGGTGGTGGGTTGTGCATAGAAAGGAAATGAAAGACTGGGCACAATGCAATAGACTTATGTAGCTATGATTTGGGATTGAGGAAGATGATTCTACGCAACAATTTAGAGGAGAGAGTCACCCAACATGTCACTTAGAAAGTTGTAGATCCTTATGGTGTGCAATACTAGAGATAGAGTGGATGCACAGATTCATACACAGGTTGCACACAATCCCGAAGAATTAGTATTTAGAATTGGAGATGTCCAGGGAGACAATAGAATGGGAAGAATTGGTCCATAGATTCAAAATCACATTCACATTTGAACATGAATCTCCCTCCATACATACAACACTATAGGCCATTCGAACAAATATCTTCTTGGAGGTAGAGACGATGGAAGTAGTACCTTTATGCAGTGCACACAAAGCCAAGATGACAGTCCATAAGCTATTAGAATGCTATAATGTAACAAAGGAAGAATATGAGGACAGGGATCCCAAGAATGTACAAATACCCAAGTCAGAAGGAAGACATGCAGTAGAATGGAGAAAGCTTGCATCTGTTGCATACACACAACCAATCAAGAAGAAAAAGGTCAATATTGGGACAACGAAGAATCCTAAGTTTGCGCAGATAGGAGATTATTGGAACGATGAGACAATTGAGAAGGTTGCCGACTTATTACAGGAATATTATGATTTATTTCCAACCACATTCTCAGAGATGAATAGAATAGTAGGAGACTTAGGTGAGATGAAGATCCCACTAAAACCCGGAGCTAAGCCAATACGAAAAAGACCTTACAGGTTAAACTCAAGGTACAAGGAGAAGGTCAAGGCTGAAATAGATAGGATGCTAGACACAAGTATCATTGAACCAATTGAAGAATCTGAATGGATTAGTCCAATGGTGGTGCAGGACAAGAAGACATGATGAATTAGGATTTGCGTGGATCTAAGGAAGTTGAATGACACATGCTTACATGACCCATTCCCAACACCATTCATGGATGAGGTACTAGAGAATGTGGGAGGTCAAGAAGCATATTCGTTTACAAATGGATTCTCTAGGTACCATCAGATAAGATTTGCATATGAATATAGACACAAAACCATGTTTACAATGGAGTGGGGAAGTTATCAATACACATTGATGCCATTCAGATTGAAGAATTCCCCTACTATTTTCTAGAGTAGTAGTGGAAACATTCAAGGAGTTCATCCATAAGTTTTTGGAGGTTTACTTGGATGATTGGATGATGTTCAGTCTACTGTAGGATCATATTGAATTTCTTTAGTTCATGTTAGATCGATGCAGTCAATGTCAGATCCCGCTGAACTTAAAGAAATGTATCTTTTAGGTACCATTTGGAATTCTACTAGGACATGTAGTATGCAAACAAGGACTATTGGTTGATCTAGCCAAGATCGTAGTAATTATGGAATTGGAGCCTCTGACATTAGTAAGACAGTTAAGGGACACTTTGGTTCATGCAATTTATTATAGAAATTTTATCAAAGGATATGAACAGATTACAACACCCATGGAAAAGTTACTAAAGAAGGAAGTTGAGTTTCAATGGAATGAGGACTACTAGAAGGCGCTAGACACTTTGAAACATAAATTGGTGACCACACCAATTTTTATCTTTCCATAATGGAACAAGGAGTTTCATGTACATGTAGATTCATTGTCCATAGTGTTGGGCGTAGTGCTTTCACAACCAGGAGAGGGGGACGTTGATCATGTAATTGTGTTTGCAAGTAGGAAACTATCTACATCTGAAAATAATTATACCACTACAGAGCAGGAAGGATTGGCAATGGTCTATGCACTAAAAACTTTAGGCACTACTTATTGGGGTCCCACCAAGATGTATACAGACCATTCTTCATTAAAGTACTTAGTCAACAAGCCTATATTAGGAGGAATAATATGAAGATGGTTTTTATTGTTTCGGGAATATGACTTTGAGGTCATAGTAAAACTAGGAAAGATGAATGTTGGACCTGATCATCTCTCATGCATATTGATAGGAGACGATGCAGGTAATTTAAATGATAATTTCCCAGATGCACAGTTATTTACAGTCAGGATGGTGGATGATTACTTTGCGAACATTGTGGAATTTCTAAATACAAGCATGGCCCCATCCGAGATGACAATTGTGCAGAAGAAATAATTGGTGGTGAAAGTAGAAGATTATCATTTGATTGCAGAGAACTTGTATAAGTTAGGAGAAAATGGAATATTGAGGCATTGTGTACTAGAACATGAAAGGTTGATGATATTAGAGGAAGCACATGATGGAATTAATGGAGGAAATTATGTAGGCAAAGCAATAACACAAAAGATTTTATGCATAGGGCTTTGGTGGCCTACATTGAACAAAGATGCAGAGTATTTTCATGCCTGCGATGTATGCCAAAGAGTGGGAAAACCGTTTAGGATATATGAAATGCCATTAAATCCACAAGTCACATTGCAATAATTTGGTAAGTGGGCCATTGACTTTGTAGGATCGATCAATACACAAGGAATGAGATCAGGGGAAAGACACATCATCACTGCGACAACGTACTTGACCAGGTGGGTGTAAGCAACACCAATTACTGATTGTACTACAGAGACAGCTGCATAGTTTCTATTTGAGAACGTAGTCACAAGGTTTGGATGTCTGCAGATATTAATTAGTGATCAAGGTACACACTTTTTGAACATAACAATTGCAACACTCATTGAGGAATTTAATATTCATCATCAAAAGAGTACACCATGTCACCCTCAGGCCAATGTAATAGTGGAAGATTTTAATAAGATCTTGGAAAATACTTGGACAAATATCTGCAACGAAGGGAGAGATGATTGGGACTTGTGAGTCCTTACAGTATTATGGGCTTACACAACTACAAGTAAGAAGTTTACAGAGTAGACACCATTCATGTTGGTCTATGGACAGGAAGCAATGATGCTAATGGAGTTCATTCTACCTAGCCTGCACATTGAAACAATCATTGAGATCTTCGATACTAGCGCAATAGAGGAGAGATTGGCGCAATTAGTTCATCTTGATGAGGATTGGTTTATTGTAGGGTTCCATCAACAGGTGCAGAAATATATAGAGAAGGCCTGACACGATCACCACATTAAACCAAGGATATTTCAAGTCGGTGATTTGGTATTACTCTATGACAACAAGTATCTGCAGCATCCAGGTAAGTTTCTCATGCACTGGTTAGGTCCCTATGTGATACAATAGATAACTGAGACATGTGCTACGTGGTTGGAAACCTTGGATGGATAAATCTTGGAATGAATGGTGAAAACAAGCCGATTGGAACTCTATAGAGAGAGTTGAGAGTTTGCGCGGTAATCCAGGATGCGCCAAAACTCATGTATTATAGTAAGTGTACCATAGTAGCAAGAAAAACAAGAAAAACAAAATAAAAAGTGGAAAAAGGAAAGGAAAGAAATAAAAAAGTAGCAATAGGAAATACCAAGGTATCAGAACTTGTGTAGCTGAGCTAATCATCACATATGAAGACAACACCATGCCAAATTCAAAGACAAGATATAACTGGAAGAGAAAAGAACTATTGCACAGGTTGGCTAAGACAAGACCGTTAAAATTATCCAGGCACGAAAATGACAGTTCGAGAGCCAGTGTGACATGTCATAAAAGCATCGTATCAACATTAAATAAGAAAAACCACTAAAAATCCTGAATAGATCAACAATACTAAAAGAGGATCATAAGGTGGATTTAGAAATTAAGGACCATTTAGTTACCAGTCACCAACTTTGATGCCAGATTGGACAAAGTAGTTAAGGTAGGATACGACAGGTCTACTTTGCACAAACACACAAAAAAATGAGAGGGAAGGAAACACTAAGTCATTTTGGCATGGAAGATGGAGTGAACAGAGGCAAGCTACCCAAGATAAGTTACAACGACCTACACAGACACACATGACTTATCCACCAGTCTAGTATACAGAGAGAATGGCACCGCTGAGAGTAGGAGGACTATCTGGAGCAACCAAAAGAAGCTCGAAGTAACCAATAGTTATGGAGGTCGAGGAGGTGGCCAGAACTTCGACCCTGTCACCACCTGCAATTTTTCATAGGGATTATTTACCACCAAGGAAGGATGATGCACCCCCAGTAACAGTACCAACAAATTCCAAATATCCATTACCCATAGCACCAGTCTTGAAGGGTGTCATTCAAGATGAGGACATGCATGACAATATGGCCAACTTGAAATTTATGGACCACGATATCACTGACACACAAAAATTCCCCGAGTTGGACAAGGATCAATATTTATGCATGAAGACTGACCCCGACACATGAAAAATTCTGTTGGAACCACAGGAATGGGCATCGGGCTTGGAGAAAGATGGGATACTCAAGTTGTTTAAAATTACACATTTTGGACAAAGTAACATAATCAATTCCTATGTCAAGGTATTGCTCATAGGTGTCCATGGGGGGACACTTTGGCTAGATTCCCCAATTTCAATTGATACTGGGCTAATTGTGCACATCATAGGATTGAGCAAGGTAGGTGAAGACCTGTCATTAATGTTCCACAAAATGGGAGAGTGAGCCCTCTCTGAGGCCAGAAAGACAAGTATGACACATTCACATGCAAAAGGGATCTGGATGTGAAGAGCATCAATGACAAAGAGGTCAAGTTTACAACGTAGGTTTTGGCCTGCAAATTTCTACACAAATGTCGCAGAGATGAGGTACAAGTGATAGTCATCTCAGCCGTAAAAAAATTCAAAGACAACGTTCATATGAACTGGGTGACATTTCTCGTTAACCAATTTTCATAGGAATGCATAGAGGCCTAGGAGAAGGGTGTTGAATTTCATTATGCGTGGTTACTTATTCTCATTGCAGTGATCGACTAGCAGGAGCCCACATATTTTCAGAACATGATGTTTTTGGTCGTATCCCTTTGGTTGCTCAGTATGCCAACTTATGGCATACAACCATTAAGAGGCTGCAAACTGACACTAGTGCCACGTTTTATTCATATTTTCATCTCATTACGAAGGTAGTAGAGAGTACACTATGCATTCCATAGAAAGAATTCATTGCATACAGGGATTGTGCATGCTTCAGAGCAGGCATGCACCATCTATATGTGCAATCCAAAAAGGATCTTGCGTGACAAGAGTTGTCAACCATTTACTGTTTGACACTAGAATACATGCACTTACTTATCATTCACTGGAAGGATGACTAGAAGAATCCAGATGAAAAGCCAGGGCCTTCGCAAGAGGACAAAGACCAAGAGAAAAGCGAGGAGGATGAGGATCAGACAAATGGTGTAGATAAGCAACCTGTCCAATCTGTAGTCCCTGAAGTGGGACTCAAATGAAAATATCAGGAGCCAGAAAAGATAGGAGGGATGCGAAAAAATACAGGAGTGGCGTGAAAGAAAGCTAAAGTCGAGCGCCAAGCCCCGTTTTGTATTTTAACCAATGAAGATATGGATTGAATTGGGTACCTAATCTCCAATTCCACCAAGGAAATTTGAGAGGAAGTTGCAAAAGAAAATGAAGACCACCAGAAGATGGTCCATGATCAGTTGGGACTCCTTCAACAACTCTTAGAAACAATAAGCATCGATAAAGATCATAGGTCATGGGATGGACCATCTACTGGAAAAAGGATGGACACGACTGATGCGCAGATGGCCCTAACATAGCCCTTATGGGAACATAGAACTATACAACTTGAGGCATATGTGCCTGAGTTTCCTACATGCGAGTTGAAAGAAAAGATCATGGCATTGGGCCAACTGAATATAGTCGTACCTCAACTACCCATCCAATGAGTCCAAGAATTATAAGCAGAGTTGGTGCATGAGACAAAGCATAGAGGAGATGTCATGCACTGAGACTTGGCCATAATGAGGGACAAAAGTGCCCACATACAAACATAGTATGAGACAACCCTTCACTAAAAGAAGGAGATTGAAGGATGAATGGAGGAAATTATAAGGATGAAAGAGGGCACATAGGAGAGGAAAATGAGAGCACATAAGAAGAAGGACGAAGTAGAAGCTATGGTATAGAAGACACAATCCACTATCCAAAATCTATATAAACAAGTACCAAAAGTTCCCCTAGTCATAGAGGCCACTATGGAGGAACAATTATTGAAAATTGAAGTCATGAAGGGATTCAGAGAGCAGATCTAGAATCTGCAACTAAAGAGCACACCCAGCATGCCACCGAAGGTGCATGAAGGTAAACAAAAGATGACAATGATATCGATTGCCAAGATTAATAAATTTGAAGATGAATGTGCAAACATTTGTGAAAAAAACATGCAAGTATGGGAAGAGCTCATGGGAGACCTAGAGATGAAGGTCGTAGATTCCAAACTATGAGAAGCACAATATCAGGCCAATAAGGCAATAGAGAAGGAAACCACATTGCCACCAGTTGAGTAAATGGAAACCATTTTTGTGCAATGATAGGAGCACGTCTAAGTGGAGAGAATCAAGGACTGGCAGAAGGTCCTACAGTAGAGACTTAGACCCAGGCAGGAGGAAGCGGTCCGAATTATTGAGGAACTGGCCACTGTACAGTGGAAGGTCAAACAAGTCATGGATGAAACATAGAAGAAACTCCAAGACTTGACCGTGCAGGCCATGGAAAAAATATCAACACAAGATGTTATAATCATCATAAAGGTAGAGGTGACTAAGGATGTCGCAAAACAATTCATTACAGAGTAGAAGAATAGGTAATAGGCCCGAGTGGCTCAGAATGAGCCACATGTGAGTGTTGGGGGCCTATTGGATAAGCATTTTTGGATGCAATTTTGGGAGAAAAAACATAAGGATAAGGAAAGTGTGTAGGATAAAGTGCACATAAGAAAGTATGCAGAAGAAAGGGTGCAAAAGGAAGGATAACGCGTAGGATGAAGTTAGTGCACAAACAAAAGGATAAAGCAAGGGAGCAAGAGGAAAAATCAAGAAGGATGATAGTGCACCTTTCCAGAAATAGAGGAACAACATAAAAGTGGTATAAAGAGTGAAAAGTAGAAGAAAGAAAACAACCAGTTGACTGAAGTTGGCCATGCCATGCATTGTAATGGGATATTTTGGGATAGATAAGAATAGGGATTTAATCCCTAGATTTTGGGTATAAATATGTAATGGGTGGGGTGGAAAAGAGTCTAGCAGGATAAAGAGATTTTGTAGAATCTGTAGAGGTTGAGATTATGAAAGAATCATGAATGTAATAAGTTGATAAGATGAATAAAGACAGAGTTGAGATATAATATTGCATATTGTGTTCTTTACTTGTTTATGTGCGTTTATGAATGATGTTGTTATATTTCGTAGATTAGAATTAGTTTATGGAGTGATTACAGTGCAATATTCATGAATGAATGTGATAATATCTGTAACAATTTAGCACATACATAATATAGAAGAAGGAATAATGACTCAGATATACGCCTCCCTTTCCCTTACTCCTGTAGAATCCTGGTTCCTGCAGTCCCCATAGATACCTCGGGTGAGACTTCAACTGGGCAAGCAGGTGATGCTGAAAGGGTCGATGTCTTGTGTGTTTTTTTAGTCATAGTTAACCAGAACCTTGGGTCTTTGCAACCCATGTGCAAGACAATTTAAGCCAACAACCTCACAATGTGCAAGACTAGTGGAACATCAAAATTTGTCACCATTATCACCTAGGAAACAACTTCCCTATTTTTAGTGAATTGGTAAATTCAACACAAGGGATGATTCCCTAGTAGCCTCCAAGAATCCCTACCACCAATGAAATAAGATAGACAAATTAAGGATAAGGTGGTGAGCAAAAACAATTTCTATATTTGAAGAGATGAGGATATAGGTCAATATAAGAGGTTTTCCATGTCAAATTAAGGCTGAAGGGGATCCCCAAACACTACAAAAGAAGAGAAAGATAAAGGCTATTATAAAACTTGGAAAAAGAGATTAAATTACAATATAAAAACAAGTTATCACAACATAAACTAAATTAGCCCTTTTAAAAGTAATAATTCAATGAAACAAGAGGGATAAATA
>ML814874.1:4226-20412 GCA_009831015.1 Picea engelmannii | reverse complement strand
ATAGAATTTGATGAGCAAATTGTTGGTCACGAGACAATTTGCTCATCAAATAGAGTAATTTTTTTTGAGAAATCGTCAACATTTTTTATTGAATGTGTCAAAATGTGCATTAAAATTCTGGAAACCATTAAATTTGATGAGTCATTTAGATTTGAAATTCTAACCTTGCTTTCACCTTCACATAAACGCTCACTAAATTAGCCCATTTATCAAGTATTGGTCCACAAAGAAATTGATATGTGCACTCATCTTTTCAGGTCAGGTGTATACTTCAATACATATATTTCTATTTCTATGGTTGTGTCTTTTCCACACTCACCATAAAGTTTAAATGACTTTATATCAAACAAGTGTTGTAGGGCAGCATAGTCTCTGCCGGTTTGGAGTTGGAATAACATGTTATTGTTTAATGTTGGGAATGAAGCTCTATGATAAGATAGACAAGTCAAGCAGCACATTAGTAGGAACATTGTCAATTGAACACTTTCATGCACCTGCTTCTCACTTGTTTTTGACATTGTTAAAGTTTATAGTAGACCTTACACCCAGTCAAGATTTTCACCATGACAACATTGGGGTTAATAGAGGGTATGGATGAAATCACCCTTTTACAATGTGGAATTGATGAACGCATTGGTATTCCCTCAGGTGTATTTGAACTGGTACTTAGCAATGGTAAACTCCTTGGAATATGCACCAATCACCTCCTTATGTTTGGGAAATCCACTATCTTTAGGTGTATTACACTCTGAAAGGCATTGGGATTGATCAATAGTATACTGCTTGTAATAAATTTCATTGGCCATCTTGTCATTTCCCTTGGGTGTCTTTACCTCAGAAGAGCATTGAGATTCAAAAATGGTACCCTTCTTAGAATAAATTCCCATCCTAATCTTATTTTTGGAGATTCCACCATCTTTGGGTAAATTGCTCTCTAAAGAGAATAGGAATTCATCAATGGCACACCTCTTGGAATAAGTTCTATTCATTTTCTTTTTGTTGGAAAGTGAGGAATTCATTAGAACACTATCATTAGATACATAGTGTTGGCAGCCAACTCACATTTTTTTTATGATCCTATAAGCTGCCTACACCTATGTCTTGCAAACATCAAGTTTTCGTCGCAATTTTCAAATAAACAACATTTTCATTTCTTGTGACATTTACACACTTATTTTCGTTTTGTTTTCACGACTATAAGTGTGAAAACTTAATCTTTCGAAGTCATATTTCGATCACTATCTGAACTGTCATGATATTTTTATCGATATGCCTATTGCGCTTACCTGTTGTTTATCATTATGTAGCTGGAAGAACTTTCGAACTATACTCATTGGACATTCTTATATTGATTGTGTGATTGGGTTTCATTGAGTTTGCAATGCATTAATATTTGGATTTGCATTTTTATTTTGATTTACTTGACCTTTGGTTTCGTGAAAATGCAATGGGTGTTATGGTTAAATCTTTCATTTATATCTTGTGTTTTCATAACTATTGGTTTGTTGATTATATGATTACCTATTGGCACATTGGTTAAACGATGGATATGAGCTGTTACAATGCAATGGCGCATGGTTAAACATATGCTTTTAGTTTTGAATTGTATGATTAATGGTTTCAAACTTTGGTATAACGTTGATTGAACGCATTGTTTATACACTTACCATTGTTTCATTGGTTGGGCAAGTGACATGAGTGTTAAACTATGCTATAGTGGATATAACAGCTATGTACGCTGGAGGTGGTACTATTGACCAGAATTGTTATGCATGGCAGTAAATAACTCCACCACCTTCGCACGATGGAATTTATGCCTACCACTTATCACCGTTCACTTCTATTAGCAGCGCGCATCTCTGCTCATGTGTGTGTATTGTGATCCAAACCCTCAGTTTACCATGTGCTCGGCTCCATGGCACCAGTCGTGCGGATCAAGCCAAACGGCAACAAAGCTTTGTTAATGTTTGACAATGCCCGCAAAGACTTGGAAGATAATGGATGGCCTACCTTCATGAAATGATTTGAGGGTTTTAATCTCTATGTAGCACGACAGTTTGCCATGACCTTCGATGGCTGTAGAGCTAAGGTGAGTGACATACAATTGGAAATTGATGAGAAATTTATCAGTCTTGCCACAGGGTTACCTGCCATTGGACAACATTGGTTCAAGAATTGTAAGGTCGAGGAGGTCCCATGGACACTGTTGTTCCTCTCGCGCAAAGTCACCTCTTGTGACAGAGGTATGCCCATCTCTGCACTCAAACCACGATGGTACGATACTTTGATGGTAATAAAACAGTTCATGACTTGTGAAGGTCGATACGGACTTGTGTTTCTCTACCACCTGCGTTTGCTTATGAATTTTATGGGATACTTGTTGAATATGCCCTTTTATTTTCATCGTAGCCTGTATAAAATGTCGAAAAGGTTCGAAAGACAGCAGGCTGACAGTAGCCTGTTCCACTATGGGTTTATTAAGCTTATCGTTGTTTATCATTTGGGTTTGCACAGGGATAGCTGGAGCACTTTCGTTGCTCGAAATGGTTTCGAGGACCTGAACCCAGTCCAGGTTGACAAGCCTATGGTGAGTGAAACCAAGGCCGAGCCGCCTTTGCCATTCGATGTCCTGCTGCCCAAACCCTCGGTCGACCCTGTTATAGACTTACCCAATGTTGTTATTGAGAAAGTTGAGACTATTGACATACCTATGATCAAAAATCCCAAGGCAAAACCTACTGCTAATGCTAAGGGTAAAAAGAACGCACGTTTGATTTCACGGATGGCCAGGAACAAACCTAAACCCTCTGCTGAGTCAAAGCTTATCGTCCTAAGTGAGGATTCTGACTCTGACATGGAACATTTTTTAGCTAGCGAGTACCCTTACTCACAGGGTTTATGTCCCAAGCCCCCTTATGATTTCGTATCTAACCTTCCCCCTTGCCTAAAGAATGACCCTAGCTACCCGGGTATTAAGTTTCCTCGTGAAACCCTCGGTCATTTGGCCAAACCCTCGCCTACTCTTTCTAAACCCACACAGTCACCCTGTGACCAATGCGATTCATGGTTGGAATGATATTACATTGATGTTCCCATACTCCAATCAAAAATTCAATCACTGGAAGACCAGATTGCAGCGCTAACCAGTCAAAGAGCCAAGCTCCAAGTAGCTGATAAGAAGCAGAAGATAGCAGGCTCTATCCTTTTCAAAAACGTTGAATCAGCCAAAGCCGTGGTCAACTCTAAATTGGCATGATCAAGCCGTCTCGTCGCTGTATAGGTATGAAAATTTGATATCGTTTGTTTTGTGAATAATTTAGGTTAATATAATGATTTGTATTCTAGTTTTTAAATAGTTTAGTCACTCATCCAAATGCCTCTGTCATTCAGTGATCATCCTGTACATGGTTTCGTTTTGATAAAAATAGAAGGAATTTCGATTTGATATACGATCTGATCATAGATTTTTACTGGATTTGAATAGTTATTCATTTGGATTTCATTTGCTAAGTCTGTTTGAGTGAAGTAACGAAATTAATGGTGTGTTTTCAATACAATTCGTTTTGTATCCACTCCTCACGGGAAGTTCCATACTCAATTTAGAATACGATTATGCTCGGATTCGATCTCGTATGATTCGTATGCTGTGTTTGGAAAATGATTTTGGGAGTGTGGTTGTTATGATATGTTGTGTCATAAGATTTTCCAAATCATGAGTACCCCTCTATTTAATTTAATTTGGAAAGAAATACTTTGTTTTATAAAAAATGATCTCATTAAACCTGTATGAATGCGCCCGAATCGTGGGACGTTTTTGATTCGTAATCACTATGTTGAAACCTTTTCTGTTCGATTCACTTCTATTCTGACTAGATTATGAGTTGGCAAGATTGTTTTGTGAACTGGGCTCGTGTTTTAATTGTTTCTCTATTTGATTCATAAAACAAATTGATTGACATTCGTTACTCCTGTCAAATCCGATTATAATTCATTACCAAATGAACGATTCTGACCAATGTCAAAACAATCTTGTTTGCCCGATTCGCAGTAACAAATTATGAATTCTATGGCTAATCAATCGATCCTGTTACAATTTCATTTCAATTGATTTTCGCGCCAGTTTGAATTAATTCGTGGCTATGTCAACACAGTGATAACGATTTTATAACGATCTTGTTTGGCTTCGATCGTATCCCTTGCTGATAGGATGGCATAAAAATTGTACGCAATTTGTTTTGATTATGTCGATTCCAAATTGATATCACATGATTTCACTATGTTGGGATTATGGTTCTGTTCATTCGATTTTGTGGTGACACAAGAAACAGAGTACGACTATCTTTGTGATCATTCAATTGATTTGGATCTTGTTTGATTTCGAATTGCATAACAAATTCAAATTAAATGATTCGTTTTCAAATTGCTATTGGATGTCAATTAAATTGAAATCTTTTAAAATATTTTCGATTAATTTCAATGCTGATTCTGTACCTTATTTAGACTAGCTACAGAATCAGATGATTCTGTAGCTAGTCTATAGAATCAAATTTTCTATCATTTTATTAGTAAAAGATCCTTCTAATTTGTTCATTTTTGTCCTTTTCAGGTGAATTCAAATTGCATGGGATTTGATGGACAGTCTAGAGTATATTTGGATGTTTTACTTTTATTTTAGTTTCCTAGTTTAGACAACTTTGGGATATCTTCCCAGATTTTATGTAAACAGTCTTATAACTTCCACAGGGAGGTTTTACCCTGTGAAAAACCTTTAAATACTTATTATTTTGTGTAATAAGGATCATCCTTTCTTGTGGGAGAACCAGGATTATGGATATCTAATACAGACTGAGACAGAAGTTGATGTTCTACTACAGCTTTCACTTTTCATAATATCAATTTTTTGTTTCATGTTATGCTTATCACTTTGCATTTGATTAGTGACTACTTTAGCTATCATAGTCTTTTGCAAATGGTATGAATTCATTGATATGATCCATGTCTAATTTCTTCCTTTACTTAAAAACACAGCAATTACTTGATTCAGTTTGTGAATGACAGATTTCGCTTCTTCATCAATTGAATTATAAAGTATAAGTTTTTCCATATAGGTTTACCTAATTGTAGAGATTTATAAATTATATAATTGTTGTGATTTTTATGTCTTGTTTGTCCTTTAAACAAACTTAAAGAGAACTGTAGCTTTTGTTTACGAGAAGCTTCTAGATTATTCGGTGCGAGTTTCCTTCCTCCGATCTGCTAGCACAGTCATCATACACAGGACAAACCTGGAGTGTTTCCAAGTCAACTTGTTATTTATTTGTTAGTATATTTATTAGCAGTTTAGTTAGATATATTTGTAGTATAGATTAGTGTTTTAGTTCAATTAGTTTTCTGTTTTATTTCTTGTTCATAAAATTATAAAAAGAATTAAAAAAAAAAAAAAAATCTTCCTCTGTCTTAGGGCAGAATATTAATGAGTTTTGCAGGTTTTATTTAAATCTGTAAATTGTGGATATTGTATATTTTGTGAATAAGTTATATTTCAGTCAGTTGTATAGTATTAGTTAGTAGATTGTATTTATAGGATAATTAGTTTTAGTTAGTCTATTTAGTAGTTAGTTTTAATTAGATTAGTTTATTAGTTAGTTTTATTTATTGTTAGTTAGTTTAGTTTGTTTTATTTAGTTTTAGTTAGATTAGTTTTCTTTTGTTCTTTTAGGACCTTAGATCGGCTAACGGAGCCGCTAAACCCGTCAGGGTGGTTCATCCCAAACGGCTTGGGTTATTAGACAACCCCGGACCAGTTCCACTCTCTCAGTTGATGGATGGTCAATTTCGCCCATCAACACATAGCTTTCTGAACCACAAAGTGATTGATCCATCTCGGGAAAAATCATAGTTTTACCACTCCCTAATAAGGATTTTTTCCTTTCATTCCTCAAAATCATTCTCTTTTTGGTTACGCCTGGAGTTTTGAAGTCTACATCCACTGACTTACCTCGAATGCGACTACAGGCTGTGGAATTCATATATCTAGGTAAGCCCACGGACCCTTGTGCTACATTCCCTAATTCAATATTGTATGTCATCTTTGTTTCTTGACTATATTGACTATCTGGTGTTTCCTAGTACCCTAAGGATGGATAACTCTTTGCAAGATATTTCTTCCTTTCTCTCAGAAGAAACTCAACGGTTTGGATATTGTTTCTTGCACTTTGGCAGTCATCTTCAAGGCATCCCATCTGTTGCATCAGCTCAACCATGGTTGCTTCTTTCTGAACTTTGACTTCCTGCATGACACAATAAGAATAAGCATAATACTTGTTCCCCCAGAAATTAGAATCAGTTCTATGATAAATTTCTATTAATAGGCATTATATGATTCAAATGAATCAGAAAAATAATTGCAAATGGAAATGGTGTGCATTGTCATATATGTAGCACACCCTAGATGAGGAAGAAAGAACTAGACAAAAGCAAGGAAGAGTGTGCATTGCATATATGTAACACACCCAAGACAAGGAAGATAGAACTTGACAAATGGTTTTTATTCTAAAAGAAACATAAATCTGTCTGATGTATCATAGGTCCATTGATTGTACCTCACAGAAGTCAGATACAAACTAATGCCACTTAAGAAAATATGCATGTGGAACTATCAAAGATGAGGAAGAGAGATATAAACATAGACAAGGAAGGGTGTGCATTGCTATTTTATATAACTCAGTACAATTTGAATACGTGATAGAGCTTGACATTACCTTAAGATTTATACTAATATACAATAACAATGGAGTTATCTCATTAAGTAACATGTAACTAAGAAGCCATAGGTCCACTGATTGTTCCTGACAAGAGTCAGATACAAAATAACATGGACTAATCGTCTCACTTGCATCATCTGCCTTAGAACTAATATGGACAAGCATCAATGTTTTTGAGTCTTCTCCTACATTTTTTCAAAAGAACGACAAGTTTTAGAATCTCAAACTAATGAAATAACACAGCATAAGTCCATGTGTAGAAGAACCAAGAAAATAAATGTTCACGACATACAAAGAGAAGAAATGAAAAAAAAAACAATTGGTTACTGATGCAGGAGCATCGTCAGTGAGCACACGTGGTAGGACAACTCAGCGCCTAAGAATCATTTTGAAATATTAAAACGCTAGCAGTTACTGCAAACTTTTTGAGTTGATCGAAAAACAAAATAAGATCAAACAATTGGGGAAAATGATCACGAGTGAGCTGGGAGTTTCACTCCTAGTCTTGAATGTAACTGAGCTTAGGTAGTAGTTAGGTTTTTGTTTTAAAGTAGATGAGTAGTTGGCAGGAACCCTAAGGACCCTTTGAGTTAATTAGAGGTTTTGTACGCCCAAATGAGACTGTTGTGACTTAGTAGAAATTTATGAGATTTGTTTGTTGTTTGAAAATAGTTGTAGCCATTTTATTTCTGAATGATATGAAAGAGGAAAATTGATCCAAATGAGTGATGTTGTTATTGTTTTCATTTCCCTGTTATTGTTGTTTTCATGAACGAATGAATTTTTTCACGAGTATATGATTGTAAGATGTTAGCATAAGTTTCAATTGTTGCTCTTATGTAAGTTATGCAAGGAGTGCATATTGAATGCAAGGAGTGAGTGTAAGAGAGTCATTTTTTACTCAAAGCTCAGAAGTGATAGTGGGGAAATTTTGTATGCAGAGTGTGCATATCAAGCACAAGGAGTGCATGTAGAAACAAACTTGTCTCAAGTTTGAAAGCTCAAGAGGTTGAGTGCAGACTGTGCCATGAGGGCACCAGAAAGTCTTTTGGAAAGATGCAGAAAGGCCAAGTCCCTTAGAGACTGAATAAGTTGAAAGTTCAGGGAGAACTAGTGCAAGTTTTCACATAGAGCACAAGTGTGTGCTAGGTCTAAGGTTATATTTCAATTGCCAAAGCCCAGGAGGGATATCATTCTCAGAAACATGGACGAGACCCAAAGTCACAGGGTTCATAGAATAATCAAAGTCCAAAGCCTTTGAGATGTTCGAAATCTTCTAAGTTGGGAGAAATCTCAAGATCAGGAGGAGGAGCGGCAGTGATTGTTGGATCAATCATCGTGAAAGATATGGATCGTCGGATCATAGTCCATATAGGAGGAATGCACAGAGGATAACATTAGATCCTAGCCATCGGATCTGAACACGAGAACCAATAGTCATTGGATTCAAGTAAGGTGCAGGCACCTTATCCTTTCGAAAGATCAGGAGGGATAGTTTAGTAGTCGATCTAGGAGAAGATTGAATCATTGATTCATTCCATCAGAAAATTGGAAAGAGGGAGTTTGAAGAGCGGAGTAAATTATTTTCCAAAGTCGTAAAACATGAAATTGTGATTTGATCTGAACTGTTAGATCGTGAGGAGTTGTGAGCCATTGATTTTATGCTCACAAATATTGAAAAATCGGGAATCAGGGAAAGTGAGGTGAACTAACCTTCAACTTTGCGAAACACGAAATCCCAAGCTTGTGAAGGAGAGATTTGAGCCATTGGATAGCGGGAGACTATGGGTCGTTGATCTAACCCAAGTGAATTTCAGAGGTCTAGACCTCAAGAGAACGAAGTTGAATCCTTTCCAACTTCACGAGTCACAAAATCTTGATGCACCTAGAAGTTGTGCCCCAGGTTATAGTTAGAGGTCACATCAGTGGAATTTAGGGGAGGACCTAGCATGCACTAAGATCTAACTTAGAGCTAGGGGTTTCAGGAGTCGTACTAGTCAAGGTTGATTCATAACAGAATACCCAAGGACATGAGTTTTGAGGTGCCTTTTGGTTTGGTGCTTGATCACAGCCAATGGTCACGTGGAGGAGGCTTACATCCGATGCTTGTTCGCACGGGAGAAGTCACATAGTAGGACCTGTGGATTATTTCATGGAGGTTCTAGTAGGGACCTGAAGAGATATTCCAACTCAGATTTTAAATATCCATAGACCAGGAGGTCAGTAGACCTTGCTGAGGTAGGCGTACTACATCGAGTGGTATTAGAGAATAAATTTCGTTTGTAGATTTCAGGTGAAATAAGAAGAGGAGAAGGAACAAATTTTTCTTGCATACAACAAGAAAAGAAGAGGAGACAAAAGAACTCAAATTTGTACTCTTTGTGTGTGACAGACAGTCAACACAATGCCACCTAGGAGACGAGTGGAGCCACCTTTAGCCAATTGGGCCATGGAAAGAGAAATGTGAGAGATTCGTGCAATATTGGAGGCGATGGAGGCAGCACAAAGAAGAGCAGTTACTACTGGAGACATCAGCGATGCAAAGAGTGAAGAAGTAGAAGTCGAAGAAGTTGCAGGAGAGAATGTTGCCGAAGAACGCTTGTTGAGAGCAGTTGTTAGATTGGGAGATAGAGCGAAGATAGAGGTCACAATGTACGAAGGCAATTTGGATGCTGATGAAATGTTGGATTGGATACGATCCATGGACAAATATTTCAATTATGAATATGTCAATGAGGAAAAAAGGGTGAGACATGTTGTCAATGGACTAAAAGGGCATGAAACACTATAGTGGGATGAACTACAGGCTGAGAGGAGAAGCAAAGGAAAATAGAAGTTAAAGAATTGGGATAGAATGGTAGCCAAACTGAAGGCTAAATTCATGCCCAAATATTACCAGGTCAATCTATTCAGGAAGCTACAGAACCTGAGACAGAAGGGTATGACAGTTAAAGAATACACAAAGGAGTTCTATAAGCTGAACATCCAAACTAGACAAAGAAAGAAAGATGAAGAAAAAATTGTCAGGTATATAAATGGCATGAGGTGTGAAATCTAGGATGAGATCAGCAAGATGTCAGTAAGGACTATGGAGGATTCTTATCAGTTTGCACTAAAATCGAAGGAGAAGTTTAACAGGAAATAGAGTCAGCAAGGTAGAGGTAGAAGCCCAGCCCCAGACAAAGGCAAGGGAGCTTCCCATGACAAGGCACATAAATCCAAGGATGAGGCTGAGAAACCACACAGTCACTCGGAAAGAGGAGGATGTTCCTGAGGAAGACAAGGTGGTGGAATAATTTCTTCTAGAGGAAGAGGAAGAAGTAGAGGAGTAGAAGTAAGGTGCTATGTCTATGGAAAGACAAGGAACATGTCTTGGGAATTTCTCGAGAGGAATAAGAGAGAAGAAGGAGGTGAAGCTCATATTTAGGAAGCACAGAGAAGAAATTTTGAAGCAAAAGGAGCAGAGGATGGAACATCCCTGATTTTGAGAAAGGTTCTCTTAAAACCATAGGCAGAAGTTGAAAAGTCAGTGCAGAAGAACAGTCTCTTCAGGACATCTTGCATTACTAAAGACAGAGTATGCAAGGTGATAATTTACAGTGGGAGCACTGAAAACTTAGTATCCACGGAGATGGTGGGGAAATTGGAGCTAGAGACAACTACACACCTGAATCCATACAAAGTCTCATGGTTGCAAAAAGGACACCAGGTAATGGTTACTAAACAATGCTTGGTTGAATTTAAAATAGGAGGATATAGAGATGAAATTCTATGTGATGTAATTCCCATGGATGTATGTCATATTTTGTTGGGAATACCATGGCAGTTTGACAAGAATGCCATTCATGATGGGAGGAAAAACACATACACCTTGGAGAAGAATGGTAGGAGACACATGTTGTTTCCAATAGAGGAGAAAAAAGGGAAAGAGGAGGCCAACACAAGCATACTTATCATGAGTGGGAAGGAAATCCTGAAAGAAGTTAAGAAAGGACAGGAGATGGATTTTGATGTGATGAGGAAACCTAGAGTTGTCCTTACAAGTACTTCAATGGATGATCCACCTGAAGAAATTCAGGAATTGTTGGATAATTTTGTTGACATAGTGGTGGATGAGCTACCTAACTCATTTCCACCCATCAAAAGTATCACCCATCATATTTATCTGATACCAGGAGCAAGTCTGTCAAACAAAGCAGCATACAGGCTGACACCTCGAGAGAATGAGGAGGTAAAGAACCATGTCCAGGAATTGTTAGACAAGGGTTTGGTCAGAGAGAAATTGAGTCCATGCGCAGTGCCAACTATGTTGATCCCAAAGAAAGATGGAGGACGGAGAATGTGTACAGACTCAAGAGACATTAACAAGATCACCATCAGGTATAGGTTCCCTTTGCCAAGAATGGATGATTTAATGGACTGTTTAAGTGGAGAAAACTTCTTTTCCAAGATATATTTGAAGAGTGGATATTACCAGATAAGGATGAGAGAGGGTGATGAATGGAAGACAGCCTTTAAGAAAAATGAAGGTTTGTATGAGTGGTTTCTTATGCCATTTGGCTTAACAAACACCCTGAGTACTTTTATGAGGTTGATGAATGAAATACTGAAAGATTTCATTGGCAAGTTTGTGTTTTTGTATTTGGATGATATACTAATCTTTAGCAGGACTAAAGAGGAGCATTTGAGACACCTGACACTAGTGATGAGGAGACTACAACAGGAAAAGTTGTTGATAAACCTGAAGAAGTCCTCTTTTATGAAGACAAAAATCATTTACCTGGGTTTTGTGATCTCTTCAAATGAACTGAAGATGGATCTAGAAAAGGTGAAAGCAATCAAAGAATGGCCATCACCAAGAATCATGTTTGACGTAATAAGCTTCCATGGATTAGCAAGTTTCTATAGGAAGTTCATCTGATATTTTAGTGGAATCTGTGCACCAATGATGGATAAAGTGAAGAAGAAGCATAAGTCTTTTAAAGGACAGAGGAGGCCAAGAGGAGCTTCAATACACTGAAGGAGAAAATAACAAAAAGACCAATTCCGGTCTTACCTAATTTTGGAAAGACATTTCAAGGGAGGTGTGATGCAAGTAGAGTTGCAATTGGAGTAGTTTTGAGCTAGGCTAATAGGCATGTTGCCTAGTTAAGTGAAAAGTTGAATGAGACTAAGAAAAAATACTCCCCATGTGATAAGGAATTGTATGCCATAATTCAAGCCCTGAAGAAGTGGAGACACTACCTTGTCCCATAATAATTTGTCGTGTATAGCAAAAACCAAGCTTTACAATTCATAACCAGGCAGGAAAAATTGAATCAGAAGCATGCAAAGAGGATTGAGTTTATGTATAATTTTACTTTTGTCATAAAACATATTGTTGGGAGTGCTAACAAAGTTGTTGATGCATTGAGCAGGAGATGTTTGATTCTGCAGGAATTTCAGGTGAAGACTTTGGGGTTTGAACACCTAAAGGATATGTATTGTGATGATGCAGATCTCAATGAAGCATATGAAGCATGTGAAAATACTGTGATGAGAGACAAGAGTCAGTAGACAAATTACATTATTCAAGAGGGATCGGTGTTCAAGGGAAATCAATTATGCATACCAAAATGTTCAATGAGGGACAACCTTTTGAAGGAGAAGCATAGTAGAGGATTGGTTTGACATTTCAGCCATGATAAAACATTTGCATAGTTGAGTAGTTCATACTATTGGCCAGGTATGAGAAAAGAAGTGATAAAGTTTTTGAACAGATGTAGAATCTGCCAACATGCAAAAGGAAAAATATAGAACACTGGATTGTATCAACCATTGCCAATACCAGAGAGACCTTGGGATGTAATAAGCATGGATTTTGTATTGGGACTACCAAGAACACAAAGAGGATTTGATTCCATATTTGTAGTGGTGGATATATTTTCGAAGATGGCACACTTTATCCCATGCTAGAAGACCAGTGATGCAACCCATGTTGCAAATCTGTTTTTCAAAGAAGTTGTGAGACTTCACGACCTACCCAGGAGCATTGTCTTAGATAGAGACACAAAATTTGTTGGTCATTTTTGGAGAACACTGTGGAATAAGTTGGGGATGGATTTGTCATTTAGATTATCTTATCACCCTCAGACAGATGAACATACTAAGGTGGTAAACAAAAGTTTTGGAAACTTATTGAGGAGTCTGGTCACTGAGCATCATAATCAGTGGTATCAGATTCTGCCACAAGTAGAATTTGCATACAACAACTTGCCAACCAGGAGCACTGGAAAGAGCCCATTCCAAATATTGTATGGAATGCAACCCAGGGGAGTATCTAAGTTGAGAGACTTAGAACAGATTGAGATCAGAAGCGTTGGAGCAGAAGATTTTGCTGCAGAAATGTAGAAACTCCATATCCATATCAAAGGACAGTTTCAGAGATCTAGCCAAGAATATAAGTGTAGAGTTGATCAGCATCACAGAGAGATTCAATTTGAAGTAGGAGATCAGCTTCTGGCATATCTCAGGAAGGAAAGATTCCCTAGGGGAATGTATAACAAATTAAAAATGAAGAAGATAGGACCATGTAAGATCTTAAGTAAATTTGATGCAAATGCCTATGAGATTGAGTTGTCAGATGATGTGAGCATATCACCCATATTCAACGTTTCAGACATGTACCCTTACAGGAAAGATGACACAGAGGGATTAGAAAATCAAGAGAAGGTTCAGTGGGAGAAACAAATGCCTATAGTAGAAAAAACACAGATGGAGAAGATCGTTGATCGGAGAACTGGCAAGAAGACCAAGAGGAAAACATATTTTGAATATCTGTTCAAGTGGTAAGGGCACCCAATAGAATATGCCAGTTGGGAAAATGAAGTTGATATCCAGAAGCATGGAAAGTCGATGCAAGAGATCATGGACAAGAGTCTATGAATTTTTTTCTAGGGGGAGTATGATGCAAAAGCATCATCAGCGAGCACATGTGGCAGGACAACTCAGCGCCTGAGAATCATTTCAAAATCTTAAAACACTGGAAGTTACTGTGAACTTTTAGAGTTGATTGAAAAATGGAAGAAGATCAAATGCTTGGGGAAATTGATCATGAGTGAGTTGGGAGTTTCACTCCTATTCTTGAATGTAACTGAGCCTAGGTAGCAGTTAGGTTTTCATTTTTTAGTAGATGAGTAGTTGGAGGGAACCCAAAGGACCCTCTGAGTTAAATAGAGGTTTTGAATGCCCAAATGAGGTTGTTGTGAGTTAGTATAAATTTTTTAGTTTTGTTTGTTGTTTGAAAATAGTTGTAGCCATTTTATTTATGAATGAATATAACAGACAAAAATTGATCCAAATGAGTGATGTTGTTATTGTTTGCATTTCCCTGTTATTGTTGTTTTCATGAACGAATAAATTTTTTCATGAGTATATGATGATTGTAAGACGTTAGCATAAGTTTCAATTGTTTCTCTTCTGTAAGTTATGAAAGGAGTGCATATTGAATGCAAGGACTGTTTGTAAGATATTCCTTTCCCACTCGAAGATCAGAAGAGATAGCGGGGAACTTTTGTACGCAAAGTTTTCATATCAAGTGCAAGGAGTGTGTGTAGAAATGAACTTGTCTCAAGTTTGAAATCTCAGGAGGTTGAGTGTAAAGTGTGCCAGGAGGGCACCAGAAATTATTTTGGAAAGACCCAGAAGGGCCAAGTCCCTTAGAGACTGAATAAGTTGAAAGTTCATAGAGAACCAGTGCAAGTTTTCACACAGAGCACAAGTGTGCGTCTAGGTCAAGGTTCAGTTTCAATTGCCAAAGCTTAGGAGGGATAACGTTCTTAGAAACATGGATGAGACCCAAAGTCATAGGGATCATAGAAGAATCAAAGGCTGAAGCCTTTGAGATGTTCGAAATATTCTAAGTTGGGAGAAAGCGCAAGCTCAGGACGAGGAGTGGCAGTGATCGTTGGATCGATCACCGTGAAATATCTGGACCATCGGATCATAGTACAGATAGGAGGAATACGCAGAGGAGAACATTAGATCCCAGTCGTTAGATATGAACATGAGAACAAACAACCGTTGGATTTAGGTAAGGTGCAGGCACCTTATTCTTTCAAAATCTCAGGAAGGATAGTTGAGTTGTTGATCTAGGGAGTTTGAAGAGTGGAGGAAATTATTTTCCCAAGTCGCAAAATGCGAAATCGTGAGTTGATTTGAACTGTCATATCATGAGTAGTTATGAGTCGTTGATATGATGCTCACAAATATCGAGAAATCGGGAGTCAGGGAAAGTGAGGTGAACTAACCTACAACTTCGCGAAACGTGAAATCTTGAGTTCACGAAGGAGAGATCTGAGTTGTTGGATCATGGGAGACTGTGGGCCATTGATCTAAATCAAGTTAAGTTTGAAGGTTCGGACCTCGGGAGAACGAAGGAGAATCCTTTCCAACTTCGCGAGTCACGAAATCCCGATGCGCCTAGAAGTTAGGCCCCAGGTTATAGTTGGAGGTCACATCAGTGGAAGTTAGGGGAGGAGATAGCACGTGCTAAGCTCTAACTTGGAGCTCAAGTTTTCGGGATTCAGACGAGTCAAGGTTGATTCATAACAGAATACCCGAGGATGCAAGTTTTGATGCGCCTTTTGGTTAGGCACATGATTGCATCCAGTGGTCACATGGAGGAGGCTTCCATCTGGTGCTTGTTCACGCAGGAGGAGTCACATAGTAGAACCTGTGGTTTGTTTCGTGGAGGTTCCAGCAAGGACCCAAAGAGTTATTCCAATTCAGATTTTGAAGATCCATAAACCAGGAGGTCAGCAAACCCTTCTAACGTAGGGGCACTGCATCAGTTACCAATTCAGTCTCTTATGATTTGAGTAAGTTTTTTGTTCCTGCATATGTAAAACTTCATATAAGTAGTCACTCTATAAAATAAGACTGCAAAATGATCAAATGTCGAAAGAAGACATAAATCCAAGTACTCCTTTTGAGCTTCCCATCTACAAATCAAGATTTTCTTTGTTTTTATACTATAAAGACCATTAGATTTTCTCATCTCAGTAATGCAGAATACCATTAGAATAAGAAATTATCAAGGAGTATGAATGAAGATCTCCATAGAAATTTTATCCATGCATCCTTCCAAACTTTGTGAGTAAATACTTTAGATTAAATTACTACCTGAAAATAGACTGAAAATTGCTAATTAATATTAGGAAATCTGAAATTACAATCCACAATCAAGGAAGCTTTCTGCAAGCTCCAAACCCCAAATCTGGTATGCACAAGCAAGCCACCAAACTCGGCCTAATGATTCATAAATTTTATCCACCACCTCCTCAATCAGAGTATCCCTTCTATAATAATGGAATCCTTTTTTACTACTGAAATAGGCACATAACAAACTGTGACTAACTAATTCTGACTGAAGAATACATTTT
>ML814873.1:54654-79093 GCA_009831015.1 Picea engelmannii | reverse complement strand
GGGACGCGGCATAGAGCGCGGGACGCGGCACGGAGCGCGGGACATCTCCGAAGCGGGCGTGTGGCCAAGGTATGATTTTTATGGGTAAGGTAGAAAGCATTTTATATTCGGAAAATTATTGTTATTGGTGAGAATATGATGAGCTGGTTTGGCATTATATATTGCAATTTCGTTCAGCAATGATATTGTAGAGTTTGTTTATATTTGATCATGCGTCACTTTAAGTTATGATGTCATGTGTTTTTGCATTGATATGAATTATGTGACGTGGTTAATTCCTTATTTTTATGGAACCAAACTAAAAAGAAAAGAAAAAAATTTCCTATTGTACATGGCTGTTGAGAGACGTAACGAAGGGGTCGTTACAACTATACAAAGAAAGGGATGGTTTTCATATAATTTTTTTAATAGTGTTTGATCCTTGAGGCCATAGGAAGCCTCAAGGAGAGACTCTAACATGAGATACAATGTTATAGGTAGTTTGCAAAGTGTATTCTTGACAGTTATTGTTAATCTAATCACAACCTTTTAGCCCTTAGTGGTAACCTTACATTGGCTATAAGATTCTCAATATCTGAAGTAGTTAAAGTCCTTAGTGAACTAGAGTTGCATATTATTTGATAAAGCAGTAAAATTCAAGTCACCTAAAGTTGTGCATAATAGTTGATACGATTTTTTACATATTTTTTTATTATAATAGACTAATAACTTCCCGTTGATCACACACACACACACACACACACACACACACATATATATCTCTGTGTGTGTGTGTGTGTGTGTGTGTGATCAAAGGGAAGTTATTAGTGTATTATAAAAACAAATATATAAAAAATTGTATCAACTATTATGCACAACTTTAGGTGAGTTGAATTTTACTACTTTGTCAATACAAATTTGCATATTTTTGCATATGTTTGAGAAAGGGTCATTTATAAATTAGTAAAAGAACATGTGTTTCCTCGTAAGAGGTCACAAGTTAAAATACAGAGGGGGGTAGGGTATGTATACCTCCGTAGACTTTAACAGTCAAATCACTGCATGGAGGGGGTCCCTTGTCCCACAAACAAGGGGGTCTCATACACCGATTTGGTATATGGCTTGGCCGTGACCTTACAATTAGATTATATATATATATATAACCCTTTTTCAAACATATCAGAAAATATGCAAATTTGTTGAATCCCCTCTTTTTGCATCATACATTGTCATATTGTAATGTTTAAGTATGGATAAAGAGACTTTGGTAGCCAAAAGGCTTAATGGTGGAGTCCATGTGTATTCTTTGTAAGGATTACATACAGGTGGATATCATCATAGCGGAAGCTGCTAGACAAGTGAAACTCACAGAGTCAAGAAAACCAGAGGAGTCCTTGCATGCATACAATTATTGAGGTTTAATTTTGATTCTTACACTATGTTGAAAACATTGTTATCCAATATCCTTAATGGATTGAGGTCCAATTTGTAGTTTGTTAACCCTAGATTTGTCCAAGCACAATTAGGGTTATTCTAAACAGAGTTCAATGCACAAGACTATGTTAAGAGATTTGGCATAAGTATGGATTTTGTCCACTTTAAAGGAGGATGCTTGGCTTTATGTTGTTTCATTTAGGTACTCATCCACCTTAGAGACACTTCTACATAATTGGAGGCACTTCTACATATTTCAAGGCATTTATACATATTTGGAGAAGTACACATTTGGAGGAGAGTGATTTGCCCTCGAAGGTCCCTTCCAAGGTAGGCGCTCTACTTATGATGTCACATATCAACTTTTTAAGAAGAGGACTCCACCTATTTTCACATGTCCTTGTCATTTACCTTACCTACAAAGAGGGCACTCCACCTCTTTGACATTTTCTTGCTACTTTCTTATGATGTTATTCTATTTTATTCATCTTCTATTTTAGGATCCTTCTAAAGGGGAAAATATTATATGTTATTTTATGTATGAACCCCTCCCTTAAGGTATAAAAGGTATGGAGGTCATTGTCTTTGGCATTGGTTCTTTTAGTCTTGATCTATTTCTTTGTAAGGGATTTGATCTCTCAAGATCTATTAGGAGCAGTAGTGTGTTGGTGAATTGTCCCATCCCTTTTTGCATTGTGGACATGGTTATTTCATCCTCTTTGTAGTGTAATCGAAAGGAGTTCAATGTGATCTATTTGGTTTCCATTCCCTTGCTATCCTTGGTGTTGTTTTAACTTTTGAATAAAGCAATATTTTTGTGGTGTATTCAATTCACTCTCATTGCTATAATTTGATTAGCATCTTGGCCCTTCAATGTGGGTAAAAAGTGTCTTCTTGAAGGATACATTTGTGTTTTATGACTCCATAGTACTTTGGAATCAAGGCACCAATCAATTATGATTAATTTTTAGCACTTTGGGTTACCGGAAATTTGCAAAGTCTATGTTTTATTGAGCAAGAAATGTACAGATCTAGATTCTGATTCGAATATTTTAGTATTGCGGTTTCAAATTTGCACATTTTGGGTTTATTATGCATATTTATAGTAGATATGAAGCTAGATCTGAATTTTTATGTTTCAGAGTTGTAGATTTAGAATTTTATGGGCATATTTATTGCAGATCTAAACCTTTATGAGAAAAAATTAGGTTTGAAGTTGCAACTTTGGTACTTTATTGCACAGATCTGAACCTGATTTGACTTTTAACAACAAATAGAGGTTTAAAACCAACAGAGTTAGGGTTTATATATTCAGATCTGAACTATAATTTAGGTTTTATCCGCAGATTAAGATTTCCAGATCGTAGATTTAGCATACTATTTTTCAACTTTGTTGTGTATTTGATGGATAATTAGGTTGTCAGAGGAAGTAAGTGTTCTTATTACCTGTCTGGGCTGATAAATGGCATATTTACAAATTTACTTACTGAATTTTGGGTCAAATAGGTGATTTATATTGTAGATTTCCCATGTACATTAAAGACCTAATTGGGGACTCCCTCCTAAGACTAACACATACTAGCCTCATAGAAAGAAAGGGTTTTTGTATGGTGATAGTGGCACAATCCCTAATATGTCCATTTGTAATCTTCCAAGAAATCATTTTCCAGTCGATTTTGGGTTATAACATAAGCAAAGTGGTTAGCAATGGTAATTGAACATGTCATGAAACCTTATGGTAATATGTTATTCAAAAAGGCCAATAAATCAATATTATGTTGAAGTAAATCTTCTAGGATTCTGGACAACAATCTTCAGTGACCCCTCTTAGATTTGGTAACATGTTCAAGTCACATCAAGTTAACTATCTAGACAATACCATGTATCCTCATTTTGCATGTAGATCCCTCAATCACAAGACCAAGCTATTTTCCATGGAAATGTATCCCAATCTGAATATGTTGCTTTTTTAGAAGTCAAGATCAAGATATATGGTGATGGAATCCATAGAACCATCAACATAGACTAGTGCACCTAACCCAAGGATATTTGAAACATGCACTTACCATCACAAAACTAGCCAAATGTACTATGACATTGGCGACAACCGGTTAAGCTAACCCCTTGGGATAAATCACACGCACATTAAAAACAAAGAACATAAACCAAAGGCATAGGAAATTTAGATCTCAATATAAATTTCACTCCAAATTTCTCTCACAAACTCAAAAATGCAGGCTGGTATGAAAAAATCAGGTTTGTGTATTTTAGAATGTGGGAGGGAGTATTTTGTAGGCAAAATTTAGGACATTAGTGTCGCCAGTGTATTTCGATCCATGGAAATGCAGAGCCTGGGTCCTCCATAGGTAGCTCCAGTAACATAGAAGTTAAGAATTGTTCAGTTCATATGATAACTATCAGTAATTAAAATCTGATAAAAAAATAAGCTTTGGCAGGACCTATCTATGATTAAGAACTTTTTAAAGAGTACAAGGAGAGTCGTTGGCAGCAACAGGGAAAGAAGAAGAGGCAAATGAATTAAAAAATTCATGAGGAATGGTTTTGAAAATATGGTTGACTTGACTTCTCAAGATAAGGGCAAGGACTGGTAAGATTCTATTTAAAGTTTCCAATAGTTCAAAGGGAAGTTTAGAAGAGCATGCAAACTCTCAAGGAATATAATTGTAGTAGCTTGAAACAGGGAAAACTAGAGGCCCATACTTTTTCAAGTCAAGCTCAACTTGTAGTTGGAACCCACACCTTACAGTGGACTTTTGGTTATGATAATAAATCATTGATTCTTTTGAGTCTTGACTATCACTTTTGAAGCATTATGGGACCTTCAACCAACTACCCAATGAAGATGAATATCAACAAGAAGTGCATTGTAGCATGGAAAGAAGAAGAGTAAAATGAATAAAAATGCATGAGGACCTTAATGATGGGTGACATAACATTATCATTCAATATTAAAATTGTTACATTTCATTGTAAGGCATCATGTGTACTGAGGGCTTGATCCACCATATCCACAAATGAAACATACCAAGAATATTTGTCTTATGAACACGATATGGTACTATCCATTTTGAGGTTTGGCATAGAGATTGTTCTTATATACTACACTACATTGCACCATAATATAATCCCTACACTCCTTGAAAACTATGTAACACCATTCAAATTAGACACAATATTATTGCAACGAATTAGCTATATTATCGATGAACTTTTTTCGTCGATAGTATAACAAATTCGTCGCAAGATTATTTACATTCGTCTCTCATTGCGACGATCACAAATTATGCTTGGATTCATTTCATATTTGGTTTATCAACTTGAAATATCAATTTTATACTTTGCAAGCTAGCTGGACCTTCAGTCAAATACAAATATGAAACTTGGAATCATTAACATATCTACTAGAACATATGAAAAATAAGGTTTATGGTTTCCATGATGAATTGATGATGGAAGAAAGTGTGTGTGTCAGTCAAATTTGAGTCCAGAAACCCTCCCATATCGTTAAGGCATGCGAATAGTCTATCCAGGTCAAATTTCAATGCATACAGATACAATTTGAAAACATTTCAACGTTGGCCCCATTCACATGTCACTGTTTCTCGCCTCTAGTATCTTGATGGTGTTGATTAATAAATCAACGAAATAGAGGAATTTTTCATCAAAAATCTGATGCAAATACATTGTATATACATTAATGTAGAACCTGAAATAAAAATGAAGAAACACTGACGAAAACCTAAAACTTGCGTCAACCAAATTGTGTACATTGAAAGAAAATTAGGGTTTATGGTTTACATGATGAATTGATGATGGAAGAAAGTGGGTGTGTTAGTCAAATTCGAGTCCAGAAACCCTTCCATATCGTTAATTCATGCCAATAGTATATCCATGAAAAATTTCAGTGCATACAGAAACTATTTGAAAAAATTTCAACGTTGGCCCCATTCGTAGGTCACTGTTGCCAGTGTCTAGTCCTCGTACAATTTTCATTCCTTGTTCCTTGTTCTGTGTTCCTCATTACTCGATCCTCTTTCCTCATTCCTTGACCATGGTGTAGTCCCAAAGATCCATTATTTTTGTACAAAATATACTAATTGCATAAAATGTCCCACACAAAGACCAAATTAATATCCGCTACATAAGTCTTTTGTCTTTTTTCAACGATTATGTAACGAATCTCAATTCTAAGAAGATTCAAATAGGACCTAAGAACATTAAGTTATTTCCTTAACCATGGGTGAAAAAAAACTATCATTCAATAGTAAAATTGTTACATTTCATTGTAAGGCATCATGTGTACTGAGGGCTTGAGCCACCATAGCCACAAATGAAACATACCAAGAATATTTGTCTTATGAACAAGATATGGTAGTATCCATTTTGAGGTTTGGAATAGAGATTGTTATTATGGAATACACTACATTGAAACATAATATAATCCCTACACTCCTTGAAAACCATGTAACACCATTCAAATTAGACACAATATTCTTGCGACAAATTATCTATACTATCGACGAACTTTTTTCGTCGATAGTATAACAAATTCATTGAAAGATTATTTACATTCGTCTCTCATTGTGATGATATAAAATGATTCTTGGATTAATTTTATATTTGGTTTATCAACTTGAAATCTCAATTTGATACTTTGCAAGCTAGCTTGACCTTCAGTCAAATGCAAATATGAAACTTGGAATCATTAACATATCTACTAGAACATATGAAAAATAAGGTTTATGGTTTCCATGATGAATTGATGATGGAAGAAAGTGGGTGTGTCAGTCAAATTTGAGTCCAGAAACCCTCCCATATTGTTAAGGCATGTGAATATTCTATCTAAGGCAAATTTCAATGCATACATATACAGTTTGAAAACATTTCAACGTTGGCCCCTTTCACATGTCATTGTTGCCTGCCTCTAGTATTTTGATGGTGTTCATTAATAAATCAATGAAATAGAGGGATTTTTCATCACAAATATGATGTAGATACATTTAATATACATTAATGTAGAACATGAAATAAAAATGAAGAAAGACTCACGAAAACCTAAAACTTGCGTCAACCAAATTCTGTACTTTGAAAGAAAATTAGGGTTTACGGATTACATGATGAATTGATGATGAAATAAAGTGGGTGTGTCACTAAAATTTGAGTCCAGAAACCCTTCCATATCTTTAAGGCATGCCAATAGTCTATCCATGACAAATTTCAGTGCATACAAAAACTTTTTGAAAAAATTTCAACGTTGGCCCCATTTGCAGGTCACTATTGTCGGTGTCTAGTCCTCATACAATTTTTGTTCATTGTTCCTTGTTTTTTGTTCCTCATTATTTGTTCCTCTTTCCTCATTCCTTTACCATGGTGTAGTCCCCAATATCCATTACTTTTATACAAAACATACTAATGGCATAAAATGTCCCACACAAAGACCAAATTAATATCTGCTACATAAGTCTTTTGTCTTTTTTCAATGACTATGTAACAAATCTCAATTCTAAGAAGATTCAAATAGGACCTAATAACCTTAAGTTATTTCCTTAACCATGGGTGACATAACACTATCATTCAATAGTAAAATTGTTACATTTCATTGTAAGGCATCATGTGTACTGAGGGCGTGAGTAACCATATCCACAAATGAAACATACCAAGCATATTTGTCTTATGAAAAAGATATGTTAATATCAATTTTGAGGTTTGGCATAGATATTGTTCTTATATAATACATGTGACATCCCCAAAAAAAAATTATTTTTGAATTTGAAGTTAATTAGGAAAAAATTGTTCCGTTTTTGGCAAATTCGAATTTGGAATTTTTTTGCCATTTATGGCAATTCCGAATTCCAAATTTGGTTAATTGTAATTAATGGTTATGAATTTTGGGTAGATATCTGATCTGAATCAACTAACTACTTGACTTTGACACTTGTATGAAACAAAATATTTTATATTTATTGCAGGAGGACAAATGGAACAACCATGTTAAAATCAGCTGACCATGATTCCATGAGTGGGGAACATGTTGGAACTACTTCAGGGAGGATTGTTATAAGTGGAAAATCAGAAATTTGGCCATTGGCAGCCCCTGAAAATCAGGGATTTGGAAAGCTGCGAAAATTCCCAAAAGGGAAAAAATACCTAGGAATTTTTGGTTTTGATATATAGCATATGTGAGGAGGCAGGACGTTGCCGAGTATCCTGGAAAAAAATTACGGATTACTTGCTGTTATGAGCACTACTTGTTGAGTGTGAGGAAAAAAGGGAGAAGATTGATGAAGCTGAAAGGCATTTTCTGAGGAGGGGTTTTGAGTTAGCCCTCATGGATTCATGGTTAGGCTAGGGGGTGAACAGGACAAGTAGTTTGGCTGCCCTTCTCTAAGGTTGGGAGGAACATGGTTGTTCCATTTGTTGTTCGGTAGTTGTTCATATATGTCAACCTAAATATTTCTCTGATTGAATGTATTATGATTTAATAACTGGTAGAATATCTCTGTGTATCCTGGATAGTAGCACTGTTATGGATAAAATCTGTTTGAATGATGTTGATTACAAGGACTAGTATAAATACCTCTGAAACTAATTTTTGAATGAGTTATCGTTGTTACTCTAAATTGCTAAGTTAGTATTATTCCTTTCTTTTTTAGTAATGGCCAATAGGGACACATCTAGTTAATTCTGGAATATTTGTTTACAATCTTGTTCCTTTTTGTTTATAATGGAGTAAAACTGTTGAGTAAGCCATTAATGGATATCATAGTTTGATTAGATATTTTGTGCACTGAGAACATAACTGAAATTGAACAATGAAGTTTTTACTAAGTAATTTCATATAGGATGGAAGGATCCAATCCCACTCTAGTAGTCTCGAATTTTATACTTGTGATTATATAGAAACGAAGTCCATAAAAATTGATGGATCACACGAGGGCCAAACCACCCATAGATAATGAGATCGAGGATAGAATAGTCTGTACATGATGCTAAATTAAAATACTAATGGAACGCCCAGATGCTAGGTATACATATATTTATATATATATGCATGACAAATAACTGCTTAGATATGGAAATCTATTTTATAAAAAAAACAAATAATGATTGTATCTAGCATCTCTGTTACTTTAAAAGAAAATCAAATGACTCATACTGCTAGTCCATCCTTATAAAGAACAAGTGGAAAAATGAGTAAATCTTTCATATTTTGAACTGTAATAATAATCATAGTATATATCAGTTCTGAACTATAATAATAACCAAAGTATATATCAGGTCTGAACTGTAATAATAACCAAAGTATATATCAGGTCAAGTACTTCGCAAATCAAAGGTTATTTATTTTATGATGCGATACATAGAAGCATAATCCTTCATGGAGAGATATGTACATAATCATGCTTGATCTATTTAAGTTCCAAAATCAGAACAAAAATAAACATTTTTCACCCAACCACAATAAGTAGTGTTATTCATAGGTGTTAAGATAATGGAATTCCCTTCCATTTAATTTCTAACAAATCAATTACACAGATGAATTCACTTGACCTACTATAAAAGTCTGGAAATATTAACCGAGATTAAACATCGTTTTATTTTTTAGTATCAATGGATACTCCCAATCCCTATCCTAGAACGCAAGTACCTTTTATGGATTCAGAGTCATCATAATTTTGGGAATCTCAGAGGGAAGAAGACCCTGCAAGTGAAACACAAAATTAAAGTTAATACCCGTATGAATTGTAAATCAATTATCTCACTAGCAGAACGAACAACATAAAGAAAAATAAATAAAATTTTCCATAGATCCAATTACGAGTCTTTACTTAACTTAAAGGATGGAGATCGCCCTTCCTTTCACAAGTATTGTCGAAGACTGTCCGGTAACCAAAAGGGGAAAGTGGGTCCATAAATTCCTGATGTGTACCCTCGCATACAAACAGGGCCCCATCATTAGATGCGATAACAAAATTATTACACTCGATAAAACGAAATCAGTGAAATAATACAGAGGTTTACATAACCAAACCCCGAGAGGTCACAATCCAACATGCAGTGATATTAACACACACACAAAAAAGTATATTGTTTGAATATCATTCGGCGGAAGGAAACATTCTTCTCAAATTATACACAAAACTTCACTTTCTTGAAAATACACCACAGACAACAACATTATGATGGAAATAAAAACAATTGCCTCAATGTAATCATAGACCATAATATGTAATACACAGATGACTGTATTTTCTTTCTTATCAAAGATTAGTATGAATATAGGTTCTTTTTTACATAGATGCACGTATTTGTAAACACTAAGAACAGTAGATGGGCTAGAAACAAAAATAGTACTGACACAGAACTCAATGGGAATTGCGACCAGACCCATCGAATAATGGGTTTCGAAGAAAACCTAGGTCCGTTCTTTCAAGTGCGCAATGGGGGATAGGAAGAATTCAGAGTTACCATTCAAGAGGATACCCCGATTAAAATGACTGACTCACCTACTATATTATTCCTGCCTTATACAAGATAAATGGATGAAAACAAAGGGCCTTATTCATTTTGTAATTACCCACGCTAATGAAATTATTCTTTAAGCCAGTCCTGTTAACTAGTAGTCAAAGAAGAAAAAAATTCGGGAAATAACAAGGGATTTTCCAACAAGGAACTACACTCTCACTAAACCATCTGAAGCTTGGTAAAAACTCAGTCCAATTCGGGATAATCCTATTCCAAACCTCAAGAATACCGAGAAAAATCAAAGACTCAACTAATTCTTTCAGTCATCAGTCACCTAATCAAACTTTAGTACGTAGATGTGGATGGTGGGTGTGAATAATCTTACCTAGTATAAGGGAGAAGTAGATGGCGATCCTCCTCACTCACAAACAAAAACATTTCCATAGTTCCCTTGAGTCTTGTACGAAAGAAAGAGAGATAATAGGAACCCTGCCAATGGTGGTTACCTCTAAGTCACATGAACCAAGCAAATCTAAGTGATAGCTACGGGAGGTCCTGTCTCAGAAGTAATGAAAGGGATGGCGCGAAGTTCCCAGACCATGTGGCTAGGGAAAGGTGTCAAGGAACCAATGGGCAGGTATGTCGAGTAGGAGGCCGAGGCATAGGCACTATAGGGGAAATTTAAATGTAGCAATCAGGACTCATTTAATACATAACAATTACCTCTGTATTTCCTTAATGCCATTTATTGAGTAAGGATGATAGTCAGTTGAGACATGGGTTTAATTCTAGGAATTTACAACCTAGTTACTTTAACACCGTTTTCAGTTAGGAAAGAGCAATGTGTACCATTGTTAAACCCTAAATATCTAACTCCAATCCCATGTGTATAACCACACATGAATAGGAACACCTCATGTATATAGAATTGGAGTGGTCTAGCCCAGTTCCTTAATCGTTATATTGTGTGCTCAATGAATGAATTGGTTATGTGATGGGACCTTCTTGAAAAGGGATGCATAACTTAAGTATTTAATTAAGTATCCTATATGTACATTTTAGATAACCGAGTAGATTTGTATAAGGTTTGTAGTCATGTTAAATAAACTAAAGGACACCTTTCAAAGTGCGACTGTAGTATATAGTAAGCAGAGTGTGTCTATAGCTTATAACAAGCCTATCATATTTAAACATGTGAAATAATTCTAGTAACCTTAAGTTCCTAAACCTTTAATGATGGGTTAGTAAGAAGAAGATTTGCACCCATGTTGCGAATAGGAACAAAGACTATCTCATTTTGGTATTGAATATATATGAAATTGTAGATTAATGGTAACATAAGATTTTTTTATTTTTTGGTGAATTTGAGGTGCATTACATATGGTATCAGAGTGAAGGTTACATCACTTGGACCTTGAATAGGTCCATGTGATTTACTTAGCATATAATTTTGTTTATGTAAAACTAATAAACCTTTATTGTTGCAAACAAAAAACCCTTTTCTATTTTGTGTTAATCATGGCAGCACAGGATGATGCAGAAATCAGATTTGATGGGAATCCTGAACAAAGACTTACTAAAAATCAGAGACAAAATAGTGAAAACAGATCACCTAGTAAAGTTCTGGAAATGATGAGGAATCTCATTGTTGAGTTATAGGTTTTCAAAGACGACAATGAGAAACTGAAGAAAGCACAGTAGGAACAAAAGGAAATAAATGAAGTCCTACTGTGCATTATAGTGACAAAGTAAATCCCAAAGGATGATAACAATGAGGAAGAGGTTAGCAAAAGGGCCTTCAAGAATTTTGGGCCTGAAGCAGAAAAAGAGGATGGTTCGTCTAAAGGTACACCTTCAGCTGAGAACAAAAAAAAATAGACAAAAAAAGAAAACAAGTACACCACCTTGAAGGAGAATTTAAGAAAATTAAACCAGCTACCTTTGATGGGGAATCCAGAACAGAGGAGGAAGTTGAAGCATGGTTATTAGACATCAAAAAATATTTTCAGATATACAACTATTCCAACAATATGAAAGTTAGAATGGCCATTTACAATCTGAAAGGAAAAGCCAGCATTTGGTGGCAAGATCTGAAATTGGCCAAGGGCATAAAAGATAAACATATGGAATGGTCTGACTTTAAGAAATATTTCAAGAAACAATACCTATCTGAAAGATGCTATGAAAGGAAAGTGAAAGAATTTTATGATTTACGACTTATTCAGATGATGATGGAGTATATTATAAACAAATTCCTAGAATTACTAAGGTTCGTACCTTATATCCGGGAGGACAAGGTAAAAATCCAGCGGTTCCTAAGTTGTTTACCACAGTCATACAGGGATACAATTGAGTTTGACAACCCCAAGTCCTTGAGTTAAGTATTCAGGAAAGAACGAATGTGCTACAATCAGTACAAACAACGGGCAGAGTTTCCCAAAGCTTGGAAGGATAAGAAACAAGACCGAATGAACCAACGAAAGAAGGGATACCAGCCATCTCCTTATCGGAATGCAACAAAAAGTTTTCCTAGAAAATATTTTCACTCCAATAATCCAAGTACACAAGGTAGTGGTAAACCAATAAATATGGGAACAAAGAAGTTTGGGGACAGTCCTCGTGAACCATTGAAGTGCTGGGAATGTGGAGAACCTCACCTAAGGAGGAATTGTCCACATTTAAATACATCAAACATAACTGTTGTTCATAATTTGCAGGAATCCTCAACGATGTGTGATGTGGGCAGAAGCCTGCATCGGATAAATGTAGCCGTGGATGGCCAGCAAGCTGACCACCAGTCGTTTGTGGTGGAAATCAAAGGTAAAATCGATAAAACTCGAATTTTTGTTTTAATTGATCCTGGAGCTACGTTAAGTTATATCACTCCTGGTGTGGTAGAGTCAAATATACTTAGGAAAATGAAACACACAAATTCATGGCTAGTACAACTAGCTACAGGAACTAAAAGGAAAGTAGTTGACTTTATTTTTGATTTTGAGTTCATCTTAGATGGTCAAAACATAAGAACAAATTTGAACATTCTACCACTAGGATCTTATGATGTGATTATCGGAATGTATTGGTTGGAAAAGAATAAAGCATTACTATATTGTTATGCAAAGACACTAAAGTATAAATACGAATATGACACTACTAGAACAACCCAAGGTATACCCAAAGCAATTTTAGTTAGACAAGTCAGAGCAATGCAATTCAAGAAATGCATGAGAAAGGGTTGTCAAGTTTACACCATCCAAATAGAAAACCTATTAGAAAAAGAAGATAAGACCAACTTGGATGACTTTGCTATTCTATGTGAATTCAAAGACGTGTTTGTGGATGAAATACCTGAATTACCCCCGTAGAAGGGAAATAGACTTTTCCATAGACCTGCTACCTGGTTCAACCCCTATCTCTAAACCACCTTAATGAATGAGTTTACCATAATTGACATAATTAAAAATAAAACTACAAGAATTATTGGACAAAGAGTATATCAGACCGAGTGGTTCACCATGGGGAGCACCAGTCCTCTTTATGAAAAAGAAAGATGGTACTCTAAGACTATGTATCGATTATAGACAATTGAACAAAATGACTATTAAGAACAAGTGAACCTTACCTAGGATAAATGATCTGTTCGATCAAGTAGGTGGGGCCAAGATATTTTTGAAGTTGGATTTACAATCCAGTTATCATCAAGTTAGGATACAAGATGAGAACATAAGAAAAACAACTTTTTGCACAAGATATGGACATTACGAATTCATAGTTATACCTTTTGGAATCACTAACGCACCAACCATGTTTATGTGTCTAATGAAAAATATTTTCAGTCAGTACTTGGACAAATTTGCACTGGTATTTTTCGACGATATTCTGTTCTATTCTAAAACAGAAGAAGAACTTGAAGAATAGTTAAGAATAGTTCTGCAAACTTTGAGGAAGCACAAACTGTACGCTAAATTCGATAAGTGTGATTTTTATCAAAAGAAAATACAGTAGCTAGGACATGTAATTTCTGTAGAAGGCATTGCAGTCGACCCTAAGAAAATAAGAGCCATCATGGAATGGTCAACACCTAAGGATGTATTGGATAACTGGTCATTCATGGGAATCACCGGATATTATCACAGATTTATAGAGGGGTTTTCCAAAATAGCCTACCCTATCACATAATTACAAAATAAAGGGACCAAGTTTAACCAGTCACAGAAGTGTGAAGACAATTTTAATAAGTTGAAGAAATTATTAACAACCAAACCCATTTTAAAAGTAGTAGACCCAGATAAAGACTTCACCATTTAGGTTGACGTGAGTAAAGAAGGACTAGGTGGTGTCCTAACTCAAGAAGGGCACATTATTTGTTATGAATCCCAAGGAGAATGAGTGAAACTATGTCACTCATGAATTAGAATTAGCAGCAGTGATACACGCCTTAAAAATGTGGCGACACTACATAATGGGTAGGAAGTTTCTGTTATTGACAGATAATAGCAGTGTGAAATACCTGTTTAGCCAGCCAGATCTTAATGCAAGGCAAGCAAGGTGGCTAGCCTTCTTGAGAGAATTCGACTTTGAGGTAAGACATATCAAGGGTAAGGAAAATAAGGTAGCAGATACTTTAAGTAGAAGAGTCCATGGGTTATTTGAGATAAATGTTAGCAGGGAAGAAATTGATTTGGAACCGAGAATAAGGATGACAGGTATTAACGACGAGAATTACACTAAGATAGTGGTAGAATTAGAAAACACTACAACAAACTCAGACAAACCAGATCTGAGTATCGATAAAAATGGACTATTACGATTTAAGAACATACTTTACATACCATATTCGGTAGAGTTAAAGATAACAATTTTGGATGAAGTGCATAAGAAACCATATTTTGGTCATTCAGGATACCAGAAAACGATAAAAATACTTAGGAAATTATTTTATTGGCCTAATATGAAGGGCGAAACAGCAGAGTACTTGGCTAGGTGCCAATATTTTCAGCAGGTAAAGGCCGACACCAGCATCCAGCCAGCCTATTACAGCCATTACCAGTACCAGAATGGAAATGGGAGACCATATCACTGGACTTTATTACAGGTTTGCCTAAAACTCAGAAACATAATGATTCTATTATGGTTGTAATTGATAAACTCAGTAATTTTGCACACTTTATTCCTGTAAAGTCTACTTTTAAATGTAATGTCCCCCATCTCTTAATGAGGAAGCTTTGAGAAGAATTAGTGGCCTAGGCATCCCCACTAGGCCATAGTCTCACACTGAGGGGAAGGGTCAACCAAGCTAAGGCTATAATCTCAAGTTGACTTAATAAAAAGGTGAAAAAGAGTTAAAAGATGACTCAATGGAGGAATAGAAGTGTTGGAGTTTGAGTTAGGAGTTAACCCTAGGGGTAAAATTAACTCAACAGAGAAATATAAGAAAAGTATAAAGAGGAAGCTGGGGCGCACCTATTATTCATTCTGGATTTTGGTATTTTTCTTGTTGATTCTCTTGAGCATACTGTTTTGAGGGTTTTGATATTACAAACCCTAGTGAGCAGCTCAGTGATGAAAGATTCCACTCACCTAGCTCCAAGCTTGTTCTCGGGGATGAAATACTCTACCCACACCCTTCTACAACTATCATCTATCTAGGAGGACTAGCAGGGTCGTACCATTTGTATCAGCAGGGCCGTACCAACTATGGTTTTCTTGCAGGGGCACACTAGTTGTTGAGGAAGAGTTCGATCCAACCTAAGGAAGGATCTTGAGAGGTTTGTAGAATTAGGGTTTTGCTTGTAGACCCTTGCTAATCAGCTTGAGGGCTTCTTGGAGGAGTTATCATGTCCCTATCATTTACTGCAGGCTGGGATGCTTTCAGGAGGAAGGGTATGACTTGGAGATTCATTAATTCTCATATCTAGAAGGCTACAAGATAGATCTGACCTTAAGACTTCTCTCAAGTGCTAGTAGGTGCTTGATCTATCATCCGAGAGAGTTTCAGATGATTTGGAGGACACATGCAGCTAGGTTGTACTATTGGCCATATTCAGGGTTTCAAGAGGGTTGTACCATCCTAGGGTTTCTACAGTTTAAGAAGGAAGCTTCAGTGTTTGAGATCCATCCTTCAGGAGGAGGTTTCCATTTCCTTGATCTATCATTAGAGAGAGTTTGGTAGCATCAAGAGGTCTACATCTTCAAGAGGGCTGAACTCTTGGTGTCCATTGTCTTTAGCAGGCCATACCAACAATCATCAGGGTTGTACCAGTTTCTTGGGGATTAGGCTGAAACCCTAGTTTTGCAATTGAGCATTCACCTTCTATTGGAAGCCTTTGGGAGGCTTGATTTATATCTCCGGGAGCATTTTGTATGCAGCTCTAGTATTTCCTTGAAGCCATCTATTCATATATGCTTCTCTATTGTATCAGGTGCTTTCTTTCTTATAATAAAGTTTAGCTATTTGCTTGTGGTTCCTATCTTGTGTAGTGTTGATGATCTTCATATGATGACAATGATTTTTTGTAAATCCATGGCTAATAACTGAATAAAACCTAAGTTCGAAATATTCATGGTCAACCTGCATACCCAACAAATAAAAATTAAATAAGTGGTTAGTTAGTGATTCCAAGCAAAAAATTGGCTTGGGATCATTATAGTGGTATCATACCCTTGATCCTCCAAACTTGTGGGGGATTAGCACATGCAGAAGTACAGTGGGATATTTATGGGCAGAAGGAAGAAACAACCCAGTGAAACATAAGCCGAAATGGAGGGTTCAGGAGATTATCGTGAGCCACAGGGCTTGGCCTACTTAGAAACCAAATTCCATAAGACCCTAAATCTTACAGAAAGAATATTGGTTCATCACTTGCAGGAAAGCCAATAGACTAACCGAAGGGAACAAGCCAAAATCAATGATACCTTAAAGAAGGTAGATGGGAATATGAGGAAGATTGATGAGAACTAGATGATGATAACCCAACTATTGATGCAGATGACTCATCAGGGGATAGACCCTGAGACATATGGAAACAAAGTGGCTGGTGGATCTGGTGGATCCCATGGTGAAATTAGATATAATCCAGAGAAATCCCCCAGGTTCGAGGGAAGCCATGGAGGAGGCGCATCATATGGACAAATGGGTAGAAGGGCTAACCCTAGACCATGCTTGCCCACGTTCAAAGATGAATAGGTGCAACAAGATCATGTCAACGACTTTGTGGAGTAGATGGCACAATGTACTAAGGAGTACTACGGCTTGGATATGATCATTCAGAGGAAGATGTCTCTGGATCAATATTGCCAACTCAAGTTTAGAAATAAGCCCAGGCCGAACCATAAGAGAAGTTTTGAGTTTGAACGAAGAGCAAGGAAGATAGAGATCCCCTACTTTGATGGTACAACCAAGATAACGACATAAGCATGGGTGCAAAAGATGGATACATATGTACAGCTTAATCCCATGAGGGATATGGAAGCCATCAAATTTTCCACCATGTACTTGGATGGCAAGGATCATGATTGGTGATACCATGGACTCACCACACTAGGCCAGAATCAGATAGTGTCCTACACAAAATTTACTCAGAGGCTCATTGATAGATTTGATCAAGGGGTTTAAGAGCTACACTTCAGGGAGTTCACACGGCTTAAACAAACAGGTACGACTGAGGCATTCATTGAATAATTTCAGAGGTTGGCCATGATGGTGCAAGATATATCACCAACCAGACTCATGATTCTCTTCACTGAGGGGCTGATGGAGTCCTTGAAGGGCTGGGTACAGGATTTTAAGGCTACAACCTACAAGATGCTATATGGAGGATGAGGGACCTAGGACCAGCTGTTAGGCCAAAATTTATGCCCATACCACCTCTTAACACTAGAGGGAGATACCAAAGACCTCCAATGAACCAAGGAGGACATGAACCAAGGGGTTTTGACAAGGGCCATGGTAGAGTGGACGAGAATACTAGAAGGGAACTGAGGAGGAAGAAAATTTTCTTCACTTGGAAGGAAACATGGAACCCAACACACAAATGCATGGGTCGTGGTCAAGTGCATTACATAGCAGTCACTTCAGAAAACAAGGAAGAGGAGGAGATCGACCATATACAGAACATTGAGGCTGAAACCATTGAGACAATAGAGGAGGAGATCACATGACATGACAGTACGACTGAGGAGAAAGACACCTTGGCATCTATTAGTGGAGTGCCCAAATATAACACCTTCCAGATTAGGGGAATCTTGCAGGGATAAAAGGTATTGGTTCTTATTGATGGGGGAGACTCTCATAACTCCATTGATTCAACATTGCTGAAAAAGGAGGTATATACCCACAATAGAGTTTGAAGGGTTCAAGGTGGAGGTAGCAGGTGGAAGCACTATGCCTTGTGACAGGTACATTCCTGGTATGAATCTTACATTGGGTAGGCATGAGTTGATACAATACGTCTATGTCATGGACCTCCCAGATACCAACATCATCCTTGGAGTTCAGTGGCTCAGTATGTTGGGGCCTATCAACACCAACTACAAAACCATGGAGATGTGATTTACAGAGGAGGGTGGATGAAAGGTAGTGGTCCGGGGCATGACAGGGAATGCTTCAAAGGTGGTCACAACTAAGAGGATGGAGGCCATCTTCCAAAGAGATGAGATAGTATATGCAACAGAATGCAGGATTTCAGCACATGTGGATGAGCATGGTAAGGTTCACTACACCCCAGAGATCCACGAGATCCTTGACAAGCACCACAAGGTGGTTGAACCGATTCCTCTAGGGGTGCCACCAGACAGGGGGTTTGAGCATATTATTGAGCTAGAGGGAAGAGCTAAACCAATCATCACCATTCCATATAGGCATCTGAAGAAGTACAAAGATGAGATATAGAAGGCCATCAAGGAACTTTTGGACATTGGTCACATCAGGCGAAGCACTAGCTCATTTTCGTCTTCAGTAGTGCTAGTTAAGAAGAAGGATGGAACTATGAGAATGTGCATCGAATTTAGGGCCCTGAATAAAAAGAAAATAAAAAATAGGTACCCAATACCATGGATTGATGAGTTGCTAGACAAACTACATGGAGTTGTCTACTTCACAAAGATTGACCTTCGTTCTGGCTATCATCAAATCAAGATGAGGGAGGAAAACATCTCAAAAACAACTTTCAGGTGTCATTACGACCATTATGAGTTTTTAGTGCTTCCCTTTAGGTTAAGCAATGCCCCTGCAACATTCCAGTCTTGCATGAACCATGTGTTCAACAAGCAGGTGAGGAAGAACCTATTGGTATTTTTTGATGACTTACTCATTTACAACAAGACGTGGGAGGAACACCTCCAACATGTGGATCAGATTCTGTCAATCATGGAGGAACAATCACTATACACCAAGGAGTCCAAATGTGAGTTTAGAATGACAGAGGTGCTTTACTTGGGGCACATCATAGGAGCAAAAGGGGTATAGGTACATTAGGATAAAATAAAGGCCATTATGGAGTGGCCTACTCCTAAGACACTCACAAAGTTAAGAGGATTTATGGGCATATGCACGTACTGCATGAAAATTTTCAAGCGGTTTTCTCAGTTGTGTGCACCCTTGACATATTTGACTAAGAAAGGAGACTTCAAATGTAATGAGGAAGCTAAAATGACGATGGACAAGATGAAGAAGGTGATGAGCACGTCCCTAGTATTATCCCTTTTGTACTTTGACCTGCCTTTCACCTTGGAATGTGATGCATCAGGAGAAGGAATAAGAGTCGTACTAATGCAAAATAAGCACCCTCTTCCCTATGAGAGCCGAAAACTCAAGGGGTCCTGAGCTACTCTAAAACATTTATGACAAAGAAATGTTGGATATCATGAATGCACTAGCCAAATACTGGCAATATCTAGTAGGTGCACGGTTTGTGGTCAAATCAGATCATAACAGTCTTAAATACCTATTAGAACAGAAGGATTTAAATGAGAGGCAACAAAAATGGGTAAGAAGAATACAAGCCTATGACTTTGACATTGAATTTGTCAAAGGGAAGAACAATGTGGTGGCTGATGCATTGTCTAGGAGGCCATCCATATTTTCCATGATAGGTGTATCAGTTGAATGGAAGGACCACTTGGTGATAGAGTATGCAAAGGATCATTTCGCTTGTTAGCTATTGGATGGATAGGTATAGGATGATAACTTCAGGATTATAAATTACCTCATCTACTACAAGGGTCAAATATTTTTGGTTCTTGGATTGGCCTTTAAGACCAAAGTGTTGTAGGCGTGTCATGACTCACCAATGGCAGGGCACCAGGGGATCAATAAGACGTACATGCAGGTAAGAGAGAGGTTCTCATGGAAGGGTCTCAAGGAGGATGTGATAAAGCACATCAAGGAGTGTACTACATGCCAGATGAACAAGGGCGAGCACACTCACCCAGTGGGATTACTACAACCCTTACCCATTCCAGAGAACAAGTGGGAAAGCATATACATGGATTTCATCACCATGTTTCCAAAAACACAAGAGAAGCACTACATTTTTGTAGTGGTAGACAGGCTGATGAAGTTTGCACACTTCTTCTCCATATCTACAGACTTCAGTGCAACACAGGTGGGCGAATTTTTCTTCAGGGAGATTTTCAGGTTACACGACCTACCCAAAACCATTGTCAGCGATAGGGATAGCAGGTTCATGAGTACCTTTTGGCAGGAATTGTTTAGATTGGTTGGTACAACATTGACCCCTAGCACCAACTATCACCCTCAGATGGATGGACAAACTTAGATAGTCAACAAGTGGGTAGAAGGTTACCTAAGGAATTATGTAGTAGGACAATAGAAGGCATGGGCCAGGTGGTTGGATTTAGGAGAGTACTTCTAAAACACCACCCAACACGTGTCCATAGGCATGAAACCATTCAGAGCCTTATACATCTATGATCCACTATATTTTGTAGAGATTTATTTCGGTGACAGCAGGGCACCTGTGGTACAGGATTGGGCACAACAAAGCCAAGACATTCTCAAGGAGCTAAAGGATCATCTACAGAGAGAACAGAACCAGCAGAAGGTCCAAGCAGACAAACACAGAGTTGAGCGTACTTTTGAGGTTTATGAATTAGTCTATCTAAGGCTCCAACCATACAGACATGCTTCTATAAAAAGAAGTAGAGCAGAGAAGCTACACCTACATTTCTTTGGGCCTTACAGGGTTAGCATGAAGATAGGGGTTGTAGCTTATGAGCTAGATCTCCCACAAGGTAGCAGGATACACAATGTCTTCCATGTGTCTTGCCTAAAAAGGGCCATCGGACAACACATCACGCTCATCGAGATACTACATCCCATGGACGAAGAGGGGCAGCTTGTCTTGATTTTGGAAGATATACTAGAGGTTCAGGAGAAGAGGCTCAGGAAGAGAAGCATCAAAGAGTACTTGATCAGGTGGAAGGCTCTACCCATTAAGGATGCCACGTGGGAAAATGAACAAGTGGTAAAGGAAGCAGGTTTGGAATTGCTTGAGGACAAGCAATCTCTAGCAAGGGAGACTGTAATGTGAAACACCTCTTAATGAGGAATTTTTGAGAAGACAAAGTGGTCTAGGCATCCCCACTAGGCCATAGTCTCACACTGAGGGGAAGGGTCAAACAAACTAAGGCTATACTCTTAAGTTGACTTAATAAAAAGGTGAAAAAGAGTTAAAAGATAACTCAATGGAGGAATAGAAGCGCCGGAGGTTGAGTTAGGAGTTAACCCTAGGGGTTAACTTAACTCAACAGAGAAATAGAAGAAAATTATAAAGAGGAAGCCGGGGTGCACCTATTATTCATTCTGGATTTTGGTATTTTTCTTGTTGATGCTCTTGAGCATACAATTTTGAGGGTTTTGATATTACAAACCCTAGTGAGGAGCTCAGTCGTGAAATATTCCACTCACCTAGATCCAAGATTGGTCTCAGGGATGAAATAATCCGCCCACACCATTCTATAGCTATCATCTATCTAGGAGGACTAGCAGGGCCGTACCAGCTATGGTTTTCTTGCAAGGGTGCACTAGTTGTTGAGGAAGAGTTCAATCCAGCCTAAGGAAGGAGCTTGAGAGGTTTCCAACATTAGGGTTTTGCTTGCAGGCCCTTGCTCATCAATTTGAGGGATTCTTTGAGGAGTTATCACGTCCCTATCATTTACTGCATGTTGGGATGATTTCAGGAGGAAGGGTACGACTTGGTGATTCAGTGATTCTCAGATATAGAAGGTTACAAGTGTAGAATTCCTGCAGAAACCCCGATAGATCTAGAATTCTAGTTAAATTGAACACATACAATTTGCTGATATTCAAGAGATGAGAGAAAGTTTTTGCTCCATAAATCAGAGAATTATATATAGAAGAGAGGAGGTGAATATATAGAATTTCCAACATAGAAATTCTAGTAAAAAAAAGATAGAAAAGGATAAAATAGGTGTCATAAGCTAAGGGAGACCACATAGTTTGACCTAGACCACTAAAGACACATGTCACACACTCATTAATGCCCATGAGAGTCAAGTGATGTGCATTATCTCACTTAATCGCACTTAACTGACAAGAGAAGCAGTTCCAACTCACTTAACTGACCCAAAATAGTAGTTACTAATAATAGTAACGGAAAAAATCATTAATTAAGGAATAAATCTCTCACTCAAAGAGGAGTTTCACATTCCCCAATAATGGATGAGTTTTTTCATGGGGGAGTTGGAATAAATCAAGAATAAATCAAGAATGAATCAAGAAAATCAAGAACCGAGAGTTGAGTCTTGATCTAAAAATAACATTTCCCCTAAAATCTAGGGATGAGGCGTCGTTCTTCTCTATGTGGCCAAATTAGCTGAAATAAAGTGTGATGGAATGTATTAACCAAGATCTAGGAGTCTAATATAGGTATAAACTAATGTAAGTTAGGGTTATGCTCCAACACCCCCCCTTAAGCCTAACTGTAATGACAAAAAATTTGAGTCTCGACAACTTGGCCATTTTAGGTACTCATTACATAAAATAACTCCTCATGAAAAGAGGAAAGAGGGAAAACCTCATGGGAAACCCCCCCCCCCCCNAAAAAAAAAAAGAGGAAAAAAATGTTGAGTGGCCAAACACAATTGTCTCCACCACTCCAAGAATGGCTCTTAGTTCTGAAAATTTCTTTTCAGTGAAGGACTTGGTGAAGATGTCTGCAACCTGCTGCTTTGTGGGGCGGTACTGCAGTGAAATGACTCAATCATGGATCAACTCACGTATGTAATGCACGTGAATCTTGATGTGTTTGGTCCTCTTCCTCTAAAATGGATCAATCATTATCTGAATGGACCCCTGATTGTCACAAAATATGACAGTCAAAAGTGGATACTGAATACCAAACACAGAGAGAAGCCCCTGCAACCAAACAGCCTGTGTAGCTGCATTCATTGCACCTCTATACTCCGCCTCTGCTGTATATAAAGAAATCGTGGATTTCTTCTTACTAGACCAACAGAATGGCCCTGAACTAAAGCTGAAAACATAACTAGAGGTGGACTTGCGGTCTGTACCATTGCCAGCCCAATCAGAATATGTGTACCCAATCAGTGAAAGTGGGCAATCTGCAGCATAAAAGAAACGAAAACTGGGAGTACCTTTCACATATCTAAGGATTCTCTTTGCAGCTTTCCAGTGAAGCTCATGAAGCTCCTGCATATATATGGAACAAACTCCTATTGCAAAATAGATATCAGGTTGGGTGTGAGTAAGATACAACAAACTCCCAACCAATTGCCGATACAGTGCACTGTCCACCAAAGGTGTAGTGCTCACATCCTCAAATCTGATCCCTGAAAGAAAGGGAGATGTTGTTGGCTTGCATTATATCATCTAAAAGTAGACAAGTAGATCTGATGCATACTTAGACTATGCCATCTTCATCCCTGAAGTAGACTGAGAAACTTCAAGACGAAGAAAGTAGTGCAATAGTCCCAAATCTGTCATGGAAAATTGATTGTGCAATGCTGATTTTGCCGAATCAATAGATGAAGTAAGGTTCCCTGTCATAAGTAAGTCATCTACATAAAGTACTATTAGAAAAAGGGAATCATGATGTTGCAACATATAAACATTCGGATCAGATTTGCATCTAATGAATCCAATGGAAAGAAGGAAAGAATCCATCTTTGCATACCAGGCTCTGGGAGCCTGTTTTAGGCCATACAAAGATTTCTTTAATCTACAAACGAGGGAGGAGTTCTGAATGTATCCCTATGGATGCTTCATATAGATCTCCTCCTTGACATCTCCATGAAGAAATGCACTCTTCACATCCATGTGGTGAACTTCCCATCTGTGAGAAGCGACAATGGCCAAAACTAGTTGAATGGAGTCCATTTTTGCAACAGGTGCAAATGTCTTTGTGTAGTCTATGCCATGTACTTGTGAGTATCCTTTTGCGAGAAGTCGATCTTTGTACTTGATGATCTCACCATATATAGAAATCTTTGTTCGATATATCCATCGACATCGAACAAGCTTTTTCACTTTGTTTTT